>VXBI01011588.1:235125-275470 GCA_013397375.1 Toxostoma redivivum
AGAATTATGCTGGCCCCCAAAGTAAAGATGGTATCTCATTGCCACTGTAAAAGATAAATGCCTTGCAGAATATGAGTATTTCAAAGAAGAAACAGGAAACATTAAATCAATTTACTAGAAAGCAAGTAGCCTGCTTTGTTATTTGTGGTCTATCTACTAGTAATGAATTGATCAACATGTTTAGATGATGGCACTGGAATAGTTGCCTATTTATTCTTCAGTCTGTAAATACTTAGTGGCCACTTCACATTATCAAGAATTTCTGCCCGTGCTGGTTTATTAAGTTTGACTTTTGTTTACTGAATTCACTTATATTGATACCATAACCTTGTGAGGCCAAGAGGTCTTCCAAATCTTCTGTAACTGATGTTAACCAGTGCAAATAGGATCTTCTGGATTAGGATCAAACATGCAGGTTTGCATTATCTACTGCTGTACCCTGATTTGGTCCTCTAAGTAGGAGCATTTATATAAAGGTGATTTGTCAGTACTAAGTTGAGGTCCCCAGAGGATCTGATTTAGTGTTGCTTCAATGCCAATCTTTTACATGTTGCTCATCTAAAACTTATGAGAAATGGAATACACAATAGCACTGCTAACCTGCTCAAACCTCTCTTTTTTTCTTTTTTTTCAAGTGAGAAGATATTACATATGGTCATACAACAACAGAGGCCAGGAGAGAGCTCAGCTGCATAGCAACTGAGGTTTCAGAAGAACAGAAGACTGAGGCAACATCTTCCTGTTTTTATGCAAGGAATTATGAAGAGAGTCTGAATTGCAAAAACCCAGGAGAATAAGAAAGGGGAAAAGAGTGAAAAAAGAAATAGGATGTGGACCCCTTTCACTTTCTGTAGAGTTTGTATCCTCAGCATATCAAAACAGCACTGAAAAAATGGGATCGGTAGCGACAAGATAAAAAAATACTGCAGGAGAAAGTAAGATAGAGAGAAAATAATCTAAGATTGCTTTTTTTTTTAGAATTGAAAACACTTAGCCAAATTGTCAGTGTCCCTGGGTGAAGTGCATTGTATATCAAATCTGAAGTAACAGAGAGGCAGAACACTTTTGTCCCCTGTAAAACTGGTAGGAAAAAGAAAATAAAAGTAGATGTGGAAAAATACTTTCTTTAAACATGAATAACAGTAATTTTTTTTCTGCACCATGTGATATTCCATGAGTATCCTGCTTCTGCTTTTTGAGACTAAAAAGCTCTCAGAACCTTCTGGAGGAATCTGTAGCCTCCAGAAGGCAAATTCCTCCAAGGTCCTATAAAACTTAGAAATAAAAATAAAAGCAACAAACGACTCTGTTCCTTCCCGCTGTCATACAAATACAGGTGTCTGTATTTTAAGATATTAAAGATGCTGTAATATATTTATTTTTGTTTCTTAGAGAATGATACCCAGGTTTGTGTCCACACTATGCTTTTCTGACACCATGCCAGTCAGTAGTGGCATATGCCTGCCTGATTACCACATATGCAGCATAGTGTGGCTGGCCTTTATTCAGGGGATAAAAGTAGGTCTTCCAAGACATCCTGAACTTTCAATTCTTGGTAACCTCATTCTGCTATGACTATAGGAAAGGTAAGCACAGGTTCACTCTTTTTTTCTGAGTTATGTCAGGACTGTTACAAAGCATCAAGGGGGAATCAGTTTTGCTGCTAGTGAGCAAAGACTAGTTTTTCTCTGAAACCATTTCTTTATTTCTGTAGATTCATTGCCCTTCATATTATCCTTCTGTATTCTTTTGGAGAAGGAAGAGGAATTGAGAAGTCACCTATTGGCAGCTTTTCATGTTATTGTTTATGTCCATTTTTGAATCATGAGAATGAATTGCAGAACAAGCCTGAATTTATAGGTGTTATTGGTTTTCACATTTCACAACTAATATCCATTTTAATAATTTAGTGCATTAATAAATCATTATCTTTGCAGTGCATTGCACTGCCCTCTCTGTCTCTCTTTACCTTTTCATTCAAAAAGGTTCCACCTGTATGAGATAACTGATATCATATCTCCTATTCTTTGTGCATTCACTGTATCTCTCAGGCCATCCTCAAAGTCATCTACTTGACATATGAATGTGAATTTTAAAAGTGCAGTGTAGTAAAAATTACTCAAATAAATCTGTTTTATTTTATTTAGCTACTGATTCAGCTGTTCCACTTTGCAACTGTTTGTGATTTGTGGACTTGAGGGAGAGCAGACTCCTCCTCACAGTTTCTTGGTTAGAGAAAGAAACCACTCGAAAGCCCTACTGTGGGCCATTATCCCCAAAGTTCAAATTGAAATCCTGACTTTTCAGACAACTTTTCTCCTTCCTGTGGAGCACATCTTGAATAGATTTCTTCTGGGGGAATTTGCAGCTCCTTCTCAAAGCATCATCACATTAGTAATTTGTTATTGATAAGGGAAATATTAGCATATCTCCAATTTGAAGGTTGCTTTTCCCACTCAGGTTGTTTTCTTTATTTCTAGCAACTGCACAGAAGTAGGAAATTGTTTAAGTGGGAGTTACATGAGCTCTGCAGATCATTCGTTGACTGTTGGTCTAAAGCCATACTGTTGGGTTGGTGGAGCATATCCACTTAGTCTTATGATTTAAGGTTTCATACTAAATTAACAGTTTTAGGGGTTGTAAGTAGTTTTTATGCACAGTATCACATTGAACAAATGAAGTTTTTATTTCACTGTTTCATTATCTGTTTGCATAGAAGTCTGTGACAATATATTTATCCAAATATACAGTACATATTGATTATATGCAAATAATGAATCTCTGGGGTTTTTTGATAAGAAATTGCCAGAAAGCTAAAGTAAAAAAATTCTTAGAATAAACTCACTGGCATAAAGTTAATTTTCTTCTGTTTGTACTGTAAGTCATCTAGCATGCTTTCAGCAGTTGTAACAATACTGAGCTCTTTAAGAAACAATTTTAATAAAAATGAGAATCTAAGTAAAAATGACTGATTGTATTCTGTAATAGCTAAAAACATGCAAATAATATCATCATGAGCAAGGGTGTGAATGTTGGCTACTGTCACAGAATCACAGAATATGGTGAGCTGGAAGGGACTGATACTGTTCTTGCTTTAAAGCATTATTATTCTTATTTTTTGGTGTCTGATATTGATGAAACCAGAAGTTTTATATCATTCCTAGGAAGTAGTTGATTTAAGTAGTTTTAGCTCTGTTTCTGCATGTGATTTTGTCATGAACATGTTACAATTTTCTAAAATGTACTCAGAAAATTTCTCCTAGTTTTAGTGTATATGTTGTTCACTAATATTTGAAATTCAACATCTAAGCTGTTTTAAAGAGCTTTGATTGGATATATGAGTCATATAGTATTTTTGTGTTCCATGAGTGATTAAACGAAACATAAATTTTTATGACTAGTCATATTTTAAGTCCAAAATTTACTCTGTTCTTATTCTCTCTTTTGTGAACTGTTTTCCTGTTTGACTCATTTATCTGAATAGGCACACAAAATCTAGCCTTAAAATTAGTCTAAACACAGCCACACTACAGTCAGCGTTTTTCCAAATAAGTATTTCTGCAAATTCCACTCAGGTAGATATATACCTCATGAACTGGCCATTTCAAATGTGCTTTGACATACTTTTTTTTGAAGTAACTTTGTCATGGGAGTAATTAGATCTTGCAGACTGGGAGAGGATGGAGGGGAGGAAAGGTCATTTGCAATTCTGAGGTATTTTCTGCTGTACTTAAGGAAAGGCATTTAGTATCCCTTAGTGTCCAAGTTCCCATAATTAGCACTGAATACCAGCTCAAAATACCTGGATGCAACTGCGTATTCATTTTTGCATTCACAGGTTTTCTACTCTGATACCACTTAAAGGAAGTAGCCCTTAAACTAATACATGACTCTAGGACAGGTTTAGGAGGTAAATATATGTCTGTTACTCTAAATCATATGACTAAATCAGAACCGTATTTCTGACGTGATTTATTTATATGTAGTGATTAAAAATTAAAGCTCTGAGGCACTAATACCCCAAGGCAGCTGTTCAGTTTTGCTGATACATCATGGTGAATTAAGCTGGTCACTTTTGGCCTGATCACCTAATTCACACACTCCATAATGGAAAGAAATACTTTGTTAAAATTTGATTGACCTACCCTTTACCTCTAATAATTTGTAGAAGAGACAGAAATTAACAAAATCTATTGATTACATACTCCGCGGTTTTGTAGTGGTTAGTATAATTTTAAAAGGAAGTTATGCATAAGGATATGTTCATTAGTATAGAATGATACTGCAGGTACCATTAGGGTCATAATGACATTTAATGTCATGAATTTAACCATAAGTATCTAAATTCATTAAAAAATACTTGAGTGGAGCTAATGCAAAATTCTGAATATGCTTAAATCCTCTGTAGACTTGACACATGTAAGAATTACAAATTGTCTGTCATTGCCACTGTGACTCTTCCTGCTCTATGGTAACTAAAATAAAGCATATGCTAGTCCAAAGAGGAGAAGTTACATATATTTTACAGCAAGCTCTAAGTGTGCCACTGTGTTAATTCAACATAATCCATGATTCTATACGATTGCTATATCAGAAATATTCATTTATACGTCTTAATTGCCAATGTCTTAATTGCCAATGATCTCTTGTCACTCTTTTCAAGGAGCATTTCTAAAGCTACTGCTACCAGGAAGACAATTAGTAATGTGGTGTCTTAAATAATATCAGTCAGATTTATTGAAGCTGGTATTTAACCTTCATTTTTGTTCACCTCTATAGTCTGGTGTAGAAATTAACACTGTGTTTCCAAACATATAGCAAGTACTGCTTTCAGTCTTCTCTTTCCAGGGTAACTACTAGCAGAAAACTTATTCTGGACCTACAAAAAAAGATATGAGAGGAGAGCATAGCCAGAGTTTCCACAGACTATTATTTCTCTCCTACTTGTATATCTTAACTGCCTGGTTTTTATTTCAAGTAGTTAGCAGATGTTCTGTCTGACAACATTACACAAAACTGAGAAGCTGTTCCCAGTAAATAAATTATTATCTTGAATATCTAATAGACGCAATTAAATGCATGTTATTTTTCCAGAGCTATCCCACCACTTAGAATAGGTAATGCTCTGACAACAAATGTTATTTTTAGAACAAGATGAACTTTTATATTTTGCCATTTATAGAGATGTTCTTAAAAAAACAGCAACACTATCTAGCAGTCAAAAATGGTAATTATAGCTTTCTCTTTCTTAAATCATGCAAATTCATTTAGCAAAATAAACGCAAGGATATCCCTTATGTTTTATGATGGCTTGTTCTTCTGCCTTTTTTTCACGCAGAGGGACAACCATACCTTACATAGGATCCCAGCAGGAAAAACCCTAGAAATTCCTGGAAGCCCTGCCATCTGTTGGAGCATAGCAGAATGGGAGCTCTCAGATATATAGGAAGTTTGGGTCCATCACTTCTACACTTTCTGTAAAGAACAGAAGATAACACACAGCCCTCCATTTGAATTTTGGGTAAGCCCCTTTAACATAATTCTCATAAAAGCATATTGCTGGCTTACCTTAGGCCCTCTGAGATCACCAGTTTGGGATCAGCATTATTTTATTATATGAATAATAAAGATGTAGCAAAAACTTGCATCAAATGAATGCAGGTTTTGCAATTTTTTTTCCTTTATGAGCTTCATATCCTGAGAGAATAGCTAAGGATCAATGGTATTTATCAGTATACAAATTTGGCAGCACAAAAAGAATATAAAGGTTATTTCCACAGTGAGTTGCTTTGCAGTGATAGTATCCCACCAACAGTCCTGTAGTGAATAGAGCAGTTTTATCAAATATTCCTGTTCTTCCACAAGAATATCCTGTGTCTGCTTCTTTCCTCCCTTTGTAAAAACAAAGGTAGAGCAGATAGAAGAAGCAGGATTAAACGTCATAAAAACATTTCCTGCTCAGTCTCTTTCACTATACTTCTTTAAACAGATTATCATAGATATTGAGATAACCACTATTTTTCAGTCTATATAAAGACAACAGTAAGGCGTATTTGTTACGAAGTAGCATGGGGATCAAAAATAATCTTCTGGCAAACAGCACAGTGAAATAGGAGCAGAAAGGTCACAATAGACAGCATCTGGGTGGATTGTGACAAGAAAGAAATGGAGATGAATGACTAGTCTTAGATTAAAGATTCTCATAAGTGCCTTACAGTAATCATCATTGCAAAGGTGATTAAAATAGCACGCTTAGTCATGTTGTCTCCACTAATCTGGAGCTAGAACATTATTATACAGCACTTATTCACGTATGTAGCACATGAAGACAGAATTTTAAAATGGTACATCCCATTTGGCTTGTGAGTCAAACTAAGATTATGGAACACCCATTTAATTGCCTCTGTAATGCCACAGCTGCAGTATGTGTATTTCTGCATTCAAATACTAGAAGCTACTTTCCAAGCTGGTTTAGCTCATTTTACCTTCATTCTCTCCCCTTCCCTGCTAAATCAGCTGCCCAAGACCTACAGTAAAAAATGGCTTTCTGCAGAGTTCTAGGGGAAGGTGCCTCCTGCACCCAGCTGATCTGCAGTAAATCAGAAAACTTCATTTCTTCTCAAAAGGGAAAATGCTCCTGTATTCTACCTGAAGAAGACATTGCTGATGTTTTTAACAGACCATCAGACACCAATCTTCCTAAATTATTTTCAACAAATTTTATGTAACAGTTATGCTCTCTAATCTATCCAACCTTCTCTTATAATTCATGGAACTAATTCCCCTGATTCACAATCAGATACATGATCTGAAAATTCCTGTGTGCAGCCTGCATGCTGAGACTTTAGACTGCCATGCTGTTGCATTACTCATGGTTTATCTTTTTTCACATCAGTTTTAGAAAAAGGTTCTTCACTTTTGATAGTTCCTGACCTGAGGGGATTCTGGTCTGCTTGTTCTCCTTGTAAAGGCAAGTGACCCCGAATATCCCACAGCCTCTGAGAAATCTAAGTATTAAAAGACATATTGTCCAAATGCCTCTAAGGTGAATAAATGATCCCACATGCACCTTTTTTTTATCCACTTTATGCTCATATTCTATTGTGTACATGAAGACTGGTTAAGAAAGAAAAAAATATTAATTTAACTGAAAATGCTGCCATTGTGAGTAACTTATTTAGAATCTGAGGGTGAGAATATAGGAACATAGCAAGACAATCATATCTTGGATACTTTTAATTTGTGAATTGAGAATTTAGAAGACTAGAAGAATAATTGGCATTGTTATTGCAAAGCCATCTATAAAAATAGAAATATTATTAGAGTATGTCAGTCTTCCAAAGTTCAATAAAATACTCTGTTTCTTGAATAATCAAGGTAATAGCTAAACACAGAACATAACCTTAGAGGGAGCTGAAGTCCCTGAGGAAGACAGCTCTGTGCAGCCCTAACCTCCAGGGTATTTTCAGGAGACAGTGGCAACTTACCTAGTAAGAAGCAATATGGCTGCATTATTGCATTCTGCTTGCTTTAATTTGTTCTGCCCAGAAGTTGTGTATTTTGGACAAGGCAAATCCCCTCTCTGGTGAGACTGCAATGCTGCAAGTCACTGATGCAACTGTGCTGAATTGTGCTGTATCATCATAATTGAAAAGGTTTCTTCTCTGGTAAAAGTGTAAAGATAAGCAATTACAAAAGATTTTCTTTTTTCATACATTATTCTGAGTGGTAGTACCTGCTCTTCATTTTAGTCTCCTTTTTTCCTTGCATAGAAGAAATTCTGGTGTAGTACCTGGCAAAATTATTTGTTGGGTGTCATCACTCTCAAATCCCTTCTGATACCCATATTTTTCAAGATTGTCCTGCATGATTTCATTAATAAGCTGCCTATAGAACACGGCTAAAAAAATAGTTCTAAATTTAGATATATTTTTAAGACATTTCAAGCCATCTTTTAATTGCTCTACTTTGAACTATGTATATTGATAAATTAAACATTCAAATAGTTACTGGGACTGATTCAAAAAGTTGTGCCCTTTCAACCAAAGAAATAAAATTATTACTGATTATTGCTAACCCACTGTATAGATCTTTGCCAAACTGCTTTCCCCAACTGTTATCATCAATGGTAAATAGGCAAGATCTTTTTCTTCTTCCTCCCCTTCATCTGTGAAATGTATTCAACTCAAACAAGAGATTGGCCTCTTCCCAGGGGATCCAGAACTTCATATCCCTAGAAACTAACGTTCCCTGCTCTGAAGCAGTATCATGAATATTATTCGAGTCAAGATACTGTCTGTTCTGCCAGAGAAAAGAAGGCTTTTGCCAGATTTTAATCATGAACCATATAACCTAATAGCCTAAGTTTAGAAACTTCTCTTCCAGATGGTGCACATTTCCTTTTCTCATCTTAGGAATTCTACTCGATTGCACTGTTAATGTTATTCCTTCCTGTTTTTCCTTCCATTTCTCTTCAAATAAGATTTAGAATTAGTCCATTCAGTAAAGGTGAAAATTTAAAATAATTTTAAAAGTCTTTCATTTCAGTGGAGTCTGCCTCAGGGTAAAAATTGGTATTTTTAGGTAGTGCAGTGGCATTTTTCCCAGATGACTCCAAAAATGTATCTGAAATTATTTTACAAGTACTCTGAATGATCTATCATTTTCTTTTATTTGAGGTGGCAATAATTTTGATGGATCCACATTGCATGGTTACATTTTAGTCTTCCTTGCACTAATAGAAAACAGTAGTTTTGAAAATGAATTTGAAAGGCATTGTTCCATAGAGACTGGACCAGCAGGAAAAGAAATCATAAATCACTATTGTCTAATTGTAGGGACAAGAAAAGAAACGAAGTTCAATAAAACACCAAGCCTACTAAAAAATGTTCATTAGAAAGGAAAACATGAAAGCATTTTTTTGTTTTGATGGGAGAAGTCTTTCTTTCAGGGGTGTAGAATTTCACCAGAAAAATTTAGAAAAAAACGACACCCAAACAACTGAGAAGCAGGGAAATGAGAATAAATACTGCCAAGTTTACAGTGGGGCATGTTTTTTTCTCTTGGGTGAGATAAGCCACCTCTGACTT
The DNA here is from genome assembly GCA_013397375.1 of Toxostoma redivivum. Lineage (NCBI taxonomy): Eukaryota > Metazoa > Chordata > Aves > Passeriformes > Mimidae > Toxostoma > Toxostoma redivivum. The sequence goes on from VXBI01011588.1 coordinate 244,215, forward strand.
TTAAAGGTGCACTTGATTGCATGGTAGCAATGTTGTGACTCTGATGAGGGCCTTCCTTTATTGCCTTCCAAAGGGACAGTGCTGTTAACAGGAGCATAGCCCAGGTAGCTTTACTTTTGCTGTTGTTCTAGAACCTGTAAGGATGGTGGCACACTGAATATCTGAGAAATATGAGTGGAAAGTAAAAATAGATATAAAGATAAGCAATAAAGATTTCAAAAGAGAGAGGAAAAGTGGCAGTAGGAATCAACACGAAATCCAACAGAACATCCGTAGTAAAACCTCCATCTATTCCATTGTTCAGGCATCGACTCTTGTTTCTTCTTATAAAAGAGTGTTGCTTAATATTGGAGTATTATTCCTGTTTCCATGCCCCTTTTTTTAATGCTGAGGACTTGTAGCCAGATATTCTGGTATGATATGTAATTGTGGAAAATGTCCCATGGAGCAGAGCTCAGTAGATAAGCATTGGTATCTTAGAAAAACATCACTGGAGCATCCTTGAATAAGTAATGAGCTGCATAATTTGACGCTGTCTTGATAAAGGTGGTAACAGAAATGGATCGTAGTAGCCTTAAGTTATCACAGTTCTTCAAAATTTTTAGACAGAGAATCACCAAGGATTCCAGGGCCATAGGCAGGATGTTTTTCTGTCTCACACTCCTACTTACTGTCCAACCAGTCCAATTTCAGTGGACTAAGATCATGGGGAAGCTATGATCTGTCCCAGCAGTTGTGGGGGAGAAGGAGGGACACTGCAGGCTGTACAGAACGATATCTTTGTACTTCCACTCTAAGACAACTATCAGGTACCATGTCCCCAAGCTTTGAGGGGAAATTATATTAAGTGGTCAAGGGGGCAAAAGCAGATGTATGATATTGGACCAGGGACTGTACAGAATCAAGAACAAGCTTCATGTTATGCTGACTGTCATGACTAATACCTGCCTAATAATTCTGGTACAGTTTAGTATTGTGTCTGTTCAAACCTCAGCATTGTTAGTTGTGTAGTGTGGGAATATATGATGATAGTATTTCTGCACTGATGAGGATATTGGTTGTTTGAATAGCAAGAAAGAGTGAACTCCTTTGAGTCATGCATACACATTCATATTTCCTGCATCTAGATAAGATGAGGAATTAGGAGCATCATACAGAGCCTGCTCTTTCTTTTTGGATCTGAAATCCTTCAAAGCTGACACAAGCTGTTAATACCAAGTTGTTAATACTGTAGTTTGATGACTCTGAAGCAGACTACGTTAAATGTATTTCATGGCTGCCATTCTAGCTTCTATATTTGTTACAAATTGTCAGTGATGTTGGTTAAAGACTACGTGTACTCAAAGGCAAAATTATTTGCATATCTGTGGAGCTGATGCTTGCAAAATGGTTTGAAGAGTGCTGGCAGGTCTGTGGGGAGGTTTGCAATGGGAACTGATACACTTGAATGAACAAAATGACCAAAAATGTTTCATGAAATACATAGACATTTAGAAGCAGTTAAGAGTAACCTGTATTAACTGTGAACACGAACAAAAAAAAAAATATTGTAACAAACTGAATGATAATTACTATTGGGAAAATTAGAAAGAGCAATTCACATGACAATGGATAATGAATAGGAACAAAAGGGAGAAATCTCAAGATTACTGTATAATTAATTGCTATTTGCACCCCAGAGAGATTGTTATTTTAAAATCTTTTTTTTTTCTCTAGGCTATACTGGCAGGTACTGTATACCTAAGATAGCTGGATCACCTTTTTTTTCATTTTTGTAGGGCATCAGGAAAAATGCATTTCAAGTTATTTTAATTATTAAAGGTAGTTTTTTCACTTTCCACTTACTATATGACACCCAAAAATTATTAAGAAAGGAGTATCTTTTCTGGTCACAAAAGTCTGTTTTAATATTTTTAAGGTATTAATAAGGTGATAGTCATAAATGGATGCCTGGTGATAAGGTGCCAGTATGGGACAATACTTTTTCTGTTATTAAAGATAGATGAAGCTTCCTGTTATAAAAACAATTTTATATGTACATAAACTCACAGTTAAGAACAGCAAAAGTTTATTTAGGGAATATCCAGCAAGATTACTTTTTTTAAAAATTTTGTTCAAGTTTCAACTTTTGCAGGCATTTCTCCTTTTCATTAGAAATTTGGATGTTAGGAAGCAGGTGTCTCTTGAGGAATGGCTTTAAGTACAATTACATAATATTCTGAACACATATTGACACACTAAGGTATCTTTTCATGGTGATTGTTGAGATATCTACCAAACAAAATTCCTGAATTTACAATCAAACTCCACCAAATCCTTCATTCTTTTGCCCCCAGCTAGCAATATTTTCAAATTATTTCAAAACCGATTTCAAAACATTATTTCTAGATTATGTTAAAGAGCAGGTGGGAACATTGGTGATTAACAGTGCAATCGTATGAATAGGTTGCCCTGAACAGATGAGCAGTCCTGATGACTGATGACTTTGGAAAGCATGGAAGATCATTTTTACCTTCATGCATCAAGATGAGAAGGAGGTGTGACCAGGCATTACTTCTAAAGGTTATTTTTCTGAAGTGACTTCATCTAGTGGGACAAGACTATTTTTCTGGCACTCCAGCACACAGCAGGCTGAACACAGAACATAGGTCTGATGATCTAGATGAAACTGTAGTTTGAGCTGTAATAGGAATGCACTTTGTATCTTGTAAAATGTGTTTAGCCCCTGCCATCTGTAAAGCTGCTTCCTTCCCAGTTGTATAAGCCTATAATCAGCCATTTTAATGTTGGTAAATCAGCCACTGAAGGTGTTTCAATAAGACATATACTCTGATAAGTCAAAATATGCCTGTGCTGGCCATAAAACTTAGCATGAAAAGATTAATTACAGATTTTAGTTCCTAAATTCTAAAGTCAAGCAAGCACAAGCAGCCAAAGACATAACCACAAGACAGGACCGTGGCACGTCGTTTCTCAGTCCCACTCCCAGTGAGAAACTGAGACCATCCAATACTCGTGTAACGTGTCTGTACACCAGTGCAGGCAGAATGGGAGCCAGGGGGGTGAACTACAGATCCACGTGCTGTCACAGGCCTTTGACCACGAGACTATGGAGACATGGTGGGATAGCTCGCAGGACTGCAGAGTGGTCATGCAGCGCTTCTCACTGCTCAGGAGAGACAGACAAGAAGGGCACGGTGCTGGAGTTGCCCTCTGTGTGAGGCAACACTTGGAATGTATCGCGCTCTTGGGGTGGATGATGAGCAAGTCAAGAGCTTATGGATAAAAGGATAAAAGGGCAGACTAGTAAAGGTGGCATTATGGGGTGTGTCTGCTACAGGCTGGAAAGGAATCCTGATTTTCAAAAAGGGTAAGAAGAAGGGCACAGGGAACTACTGGCCAGTCAGCCTCCCCTCAATCCCTGGAAGATGATGGAGCACCTCATTATGGAGGCCATCTTTCTGTCACAGATGACACAAATGTGATCAGGAGTAGTCAGCATGAATTCACTAAAGGTAAATCATGCTTGACCAACCTGATTGCCTTCTAAAATGAAACAACTACCAGAATGGATGAGTGGAGAGCAGTGGATATTGCCTCCTTGACTTCAGGAAGTCTTTTGGCACTGTCTCTTACAATGTCCTCATAGGCAAATTCAGGAAGTGTGGACTGGATGTGTAGACAGCAAGGTGGGTTGAGATCTGCTGTGGACTGAACAGCAGATGCCAGAGGGTTCTGATAGTGGCACAGGGTCTAGTGGGAGGCCTGTCACTGGAGGTGTCCCTCAAGGTTCAGTACTGAGCCCAGCATTGTTTACCTTATTCCTCAATGACTCGGAGGAGGGGGCAGATGCTTCCTCAGCAAGTTCACGGATGGCACCAAGCTGGGAGGAGTGGCCAATACTCCAGAGTGCTGGGCAGCCCTTCAGCATTGCCAGCAGGCTGGGGGAGATGATCCTACCCCTCTACTGAGCCCTGGTGAGGCCTCCAAGAGCTGGGCCCAGTTCTGGGCCCCTCAGTACAAGACAGACATGGAGCTCCTGGAGTGGGTCCAGCAAAGAGCAACAAAGATTATGAGGGGACCGGAACACCTTATTTATAAAGAAAGAGTGAGGGAGCAGGGTCTGTTCAGCCTCAAGAAGAGATGACTGAAAGAGGACCTCATCAATGTTGTAAGTATCTGAAGGGGGTGTGTCAAGAGGATGGATCCAGACTCTTCTCAGTGGGGCCAAGTAACAGGACAAGAGGCCATGGGCACAAACTGATGCACAGAAGTTCCACCTGAGGAAGAACTTCTTTGTGATGCAGGTGACTGGGCACTGGAACAAACTGCCCAGAGAGGTTGTAGAGTTTTCCTCACTGAGACACTCAAGAACTATCTGAACACAATCTTGTGTAATGTGATCCAGAATGACCCTGTTTGAGCAGGAAGGTTGGATCAAATGATCCATCCCTTCCAACCTTTTCCATTCTGTGATTCTGTGAGTCATATATAGCTAATATTTGCCCTCTTACTGCTGAGCAAAAGACTCTACAAGTACCACTTGATTAGGTATGACTGATCCATTTACATAAATATCTGAGAAGGTCCTTTGTAGCATTACATTTTGAAATTTCACCCTTCTCCAAACAGTGAATAATTAAACTCTTGCCTGAAACAGGTATTAGTGGTGCTATAATTCCAGACTTTATTCTGAAAGACCCACCTTGACTCATGCTTCCCTGTTTCACAGAAATTATTACTGTTTGTATGCTGAAAGATGTTACTTGTATCCAAATTAGAGAATGATACTCATTTCATGTGGTAGATGTTTGTAGTGCCTGCACATTAGAAAGATGTTTACACGGAGGTGATGGATGGGGACCAGATCTAGAGAGTCTGACAGACTCTCAATAGGCTGCAACTCTGGTTCTTCAGATGTGCTCTTAGGCTTTAGGGTCATGACCAAGAAAACACTGTGCTTTATTTGTAAAGTGGATTTTGGGCTTTGAGTGGTTAATATTGGGTAGGAAATTATTGCACACTATAGTACCTGTTTTGATTTTGTTAGTAAAATTCATTATTAAAGGGGATATGCAGTTGAATGGCATTTTTCAGTGAAATGCACTTCCAGAGTAATACAACTTTAGCTTTGAGGTATAGCATAGTAGACTGGAAAACTAAAGTGGTATACAAAAAGGCATCATGCAGGATGAATGCATATTTGTACAACCATGGATCATAGCTGTTCTTGTGTTTCTTAACAAGTGGAGGGTCTGTCTCAGGTAAGCAGAAGACTTTCAGTGGTCTTGTGTCCTCAGTAGGTTTTAGGACGGGGTTAGAAAGGCCAACACACTTATGCATTGTCAATCACTGTCCTTCAGTGAGCTCAGCTCTACTGTTTTATATCCAGTATCTTTGCCTGGATGAAACTTTCTCTGTCCAGTCTTCCTTTTCTTGACATTTTCTGGCATTTTTCTAGTTTCTTCTGCCTTGTTCTTCTCTTCTAATGTAACTCTTCCTTTCTGCCATTGTGCAGCTGCTGACTTGGAGGCACAGCTCGGTTTCATTAAAGCAACACAATTTTTCTTTTTCATTCCCTTTCTCATCTCTTACAGATAAAGCAAGGTATTAACTACTGATACCAGGTTTTTTAACCCCATGTTATGCTGTACTTAGTGCTAAAAACCAGAAACATTTTTGATTCCCTTACTGAAGAATATTTTCCAGAAAGAACAGTAACATTTTAAAATATTTCTTTTTTTCTTTTTTTTCTTAGTGTTTTCCCTGCAATACAGTCTAACAATAGCCTTTGAAAAACTAACACACATCTTCCTAAGCAGAGGCAAAGGATTTAAAAGTAGTAAGACTAGTAACTTCATTTTAATGCTACCAAGACAGGCCTTCCTTTCTTTGAAGATAGCACCAGCCAGAATTAAAGTATGCTATTAATTAAAAAAAAAAAACAAAAATTGGAAAGATGCACTTAAAGGTTCCTCAGTATCCTGAGACCAAGGGTTTAGCAAATGGCATAAAAATTGAGAGAAACCAAGTGTTAAATAACGTTTCCTGCTTTTTGTAGGCAAGGATAATGGCATAGAGGATCAAGTCAGCAGGGAACAACACGTATGCGTGAATCGGCTCAAAGAGATCTAGTTCAGTGAGATATATTTAACCTTTTCATCAGCTGAAAACTGCCAAAGATAAGCTGCCATTATCAGATTCTTTTGAACTGGGGGGAAAATACATTACACTGGAGAAATGCTCTTTCCTTTTAAACAACACGTGATTGAGATATAACTTAGAGTTTTACTAATTGATTCTCTGTGAACAAGATAAAAAGTACATAAAGTTTCTTCATTCCTCCAGCAGTGTTTTGCCAGTGACACCAGATGCAGTTCATAAATAGGACAAGGAAATTTATCAACCACAATTATACAAGGTGTTAGAGATCTAACTGTTCCTTGAAAAGCCTTTCTTTGAGATGTTGGATCAATTCCAGGAAGTTATCGTGAGAGCCAAATGTTTAAACTAGACTCTGACCAGCATCTTGATCTCATGTGAGTGCCAGTACAATGTGGTTTTTTCATATTTAGTCTATTTGAATGGTCTAGACAAATTTCTGTCAGAGTATCACCGAGCACCTGGAGCACATAATATCCCTGCAGACAATCAATTTACTTTTGCACATGATATAGTTTAAAAATGTATGAAAGGTGTTGTTAATTTGTACTCACCAGTAAAAGATTAAGTTCTGTCATGGGAGCTTAATTTGGCAAGGATATAGCCTGAATCCCTCTGAAAATGTGGTGGATTCTTTTTTATTTTACATGTCCATTTTTTAACAGCAATTGTAAGTCTTATGGCATCTGCAAAGTTAGAGGAATTTGCTAGCTATAGTGGTAGCTGCTCTTTTTCAAAAAGTTAACCACCTCTATAATCCTTTTGATAGGGCAGGCTCTGACTAATAGTCTTATGAATTTATTTATGATTTATATTTCTAAGACTGCCAGTTCATAAATGTGAATATAAATACACATTTCAGGTTAATCAACAGTTAATTTGAAATATGAATAAGAAATCTCTAAACCTAGATTTCTATTTCTTATGTTTTATCTCCTATTTTTATGGCAGCTGTAGAGAGATATTACTTCTCAGTCATTATATAGATGAATTAGTCAGTATATAGAAAAGAGGTATAGGGTAGTATCAATTCTTCCTTCTCCAAGAATTTGGACTAAATTGATGACAGCAGGAGTGGACATATTGTTAGGAAGTCTCTGACATATTCCTGTTCTTGAAGGACCTCTATTCATACTATACTAAATAGTATTAATGAGATATGGCTTCTGGGTCAGCTGCTTAGTTTGGCAGGACAGTATTTCCATACCCATTAAACAGTGATTCAAATCTACTCTAGCTCTGACTAGCAGTGTCTGGGCAGGACACTTGAAGAAGGAATGGGTGTTACATATTCATGTACTTTCAGGTTCCATTCACTTTATCTTTTTTGTATGAGAAGGAAGGGGATTCTGACCAGAATGTTAACAAGGTCAAAATAGGTGCACAAGTTAGCAGAGAAAAAAGAGCTGAGTCATTGGAAATACCACAGTGTTCCTTTAGTGGCCCGGCTTTCAATATGTACAGGATTGATTCAGAGGGGAGAACTAAGAGGGGCGCACAAAGCTTTAAAAGAAAGTCCTGACATATAAAATGTTGTCCTGCCTCTTAACTCTGATTTAGCACTGCAGAAACAACCTCCATTCTCACAAGATGGTGATGAAATAGGGGAAGGACTACCTACATAGCATGCAGCTAAGCCTCTAGATTGCTTTGCTGGAACTTTTATGACCCCAACTCCAAAGCAAAGTGAAGCAGCAATATCTGTACCAATAAGTGAACATGATGTATATACATTTAAGGCACAAATTTAAGTGTTACTTACAAGTGAAAGTTTACTGAAAAATAATTTCTAATTGTTATGTAACAGTAGCTTATAGCATTTATATGGTTTTTAAAAGAAAGCTTAAAATAATTTAGCCTCAAATATGTGCAGTTTTAATTTCATTTTATGTATAAGAAAATCTTATTATCTCTAAAAGTTTGGTATGGCACCAAACTTGTGACCTTATGTTAATTTTCTACTAGTGTATTTCTTGGACTTTTTTCTTTCATTCTAATATATGACCATGGTAAGTTCAAGGGCATTAATATTTATTTCTGAATGTGTTACACTGCCAAGTGGAAAAATGAGGATCAGAAGCAGTTATGAGATGAAATAGTCAAACCAATCAGAAAAGATGGGAGAAATCTTACTAGATTTACAGATAAGGGATTAAAACGTGTAGTGGGGGAAAAATGCCACTGGTTTTAGTGCTCTGTTTTCTTGCTTCAGTAATACTCGGAAGGTGCTATAGCATTAGAAAAACACCTAAGCAGCTGGAGGACTGAAGGACATTGAAGTCTTGTCCTGTCATTACTTACTAAATATAGAGGTAGCACAGAATTTTTCAAATCCTATACAGCATGCAGCAATGGGAGACTTGGTTATTTTAAAGCACTTTTTACCTCCTGGATTAGAGACTTTGTACGATATTGTTACTCATCTTTCTCACAGGCTATCTGGTGGTGGGACTCTCACTGGATAAAAAACAGGCTGAAGGCAGCTGAATGCAGATATTTCTCTTGGCTGCACTCTGATGGCTTTCATGGTCTCAGGCAAATGTTTGATGCTTTGCAAATCAGACACAAAACACTGAACACACATCATGGTTCTATGGTGACTGTCAGGTAAAAATCTATTCCAGCTTCTCACACAGCGCATATGGAAATGTGCACTGAGAAAGGTGATTTTGACTTTGGGTTTTGGTAATTCACCCTGAGAACCTTGGCAAGGAACTTGCCCCCTGGAAACAGGATTAATTACAGTAAGTGTAATGTGCTAGGACATAAATGAAACAGAGTTAAAATATGCCTCGCTTAAAGGCACAAAACATCAGGATCTTGTATCATGCCTGTTCGGAAGCACAGGATTTCTGCATGCATCTGACTCACCATCAAAGACCCTGTCATGTGCTGGAATTACCAACTTCCAAGTTTTGAATATGTCTACAATTAGATAAAAATTAGAGAAATTAATGGGGTGGGTCATAGGTGGAAGGGATGAAAGAATGGAAGAGAACAGAGTTCTCTGAGCAAAGCAGATGTAGAGCAATGCTGTTTGTGATAGTTGTGGAGAGAACTGCTTGAAGAGGTGATTGAAATAGTAATAACAACCTATCTCACAATGAAATAGACAAATGTAGGGCAGAATCTAACAACAAGTGAAAATGACCACTTTTTAAATTAAAGTCTTCAATGTATAGAGAAGGTCTGCATTTTGATAGAAAATACCACATTTGCTGAAAGACTTAGTTCAAATTTTTCAGGAAAAAAAGCAAACCCACACCTCTATAAATTTCCCATAATCCTATCTATACACTTAATTTCTGTGCATGTGCTAGTTTTGGCTGGATTAGAATTAATCCCAACTGGGGTTAAACCACGATGCTGCATAACAGACTCAGCTTTTGTTAAAACTTCACAATTCAATATAATCTTCCAAGAGAAGCCATCAAAAGCACTTTCACAACTTCAAAAGCCTCTCTTAAATCTGAAGGAGTTGGCTATCAAAGACTGTCAGCCAAAGCACTAACATAAGACCATCAATTCAAGTCATGATCTCAGTAGAAAATAATGTTTCACTCTAGAGCACTTTAAAATAGTTCCTCCTTCCTCACTCTATACTACCTGATTGGCAGAAAGCTGTGAACAGTACAGTTCTCTATTCTAGTAGTTAATCAAATAATATGAAAATACTCTGCAGTAAGTGTCACTGTTGGGATTTTTTGTAATTCAATATGAGCATCCAAAGCACATGGCAACAGGAAGGAAAAGCAATGATACCTTCCTGAAACCCTTCTTATGATGGAATTAGTCTCCATGGAGATGACATCTGAACTCCTTTCTACTGAATTTTCTATTGCAAGCATGAACTGAGGCTGATAAGTACAGCTGTTAAAGAAATCGATCTGCTTTATGAAATGAAAGTTTGTTTACTTTTAATTAGAAAAGGTGTCTGGAGGAAAAGAGGTCTGTTTATTCTTTGTACTTCATCCAATTTTTTTGTAAATTAGTGCTGTTAGGATGCTCTATGTAGTTTCCTAGCTAACTCTTGTCATGCTAGCAGCTGTTTGTTTCCAAAGGCATTGCTTATTGCTGAAATTTCTGCAAGAGGGCATGGAAGTGTATCTTTCATTTGAAAGGCTGCCATGCCCAGGCCTTGAGTAAGAGCTGAAACTACTGAAGTCCTTTTTGGTGACATTCTGCCCAATACACACCCTGGAACTCTTTTTGGAATTAGAAAAGAACCCACTGAAATAATACTGTTATAAAAACCACAGTTCTTGAAAATCAGAATTAAGTAGAAAAAAACCTGATTATGAACTAAAAGTCACATAAAAAAAAAATAATTCTTCTTAGTGCTTTAATAACGTTTCTTTTCTTTTTATTTTTTAGGTTATTGTTTTCCTGCTTCAGGACAGTCCTTCCCTCCCCTTAATGTGCCAGAACTGCAGGGCTTAGTCATCCATTTCCCTTCCTCTCCTCCCCCCAGTGACAGAACTTTTCATTTATGCTTTCATTCTTTGAGAAAGCTAAAGCAACATTTGTGTTCTCCTCATGATTTATCCGTAATCCCCTGAAGTTCAAGGAAAACTTGAGCAGAGAATTTTTCAGAATATAGGGTAATGAAATATGCCTCAGAAGAGCTTCTCAAGTTCCCAATTTAGAATTCTTTTTTTCCTTTCTGCTGTTGTGGACAAGACCATAAGTAATATTTTAATGTTAATCACTGACTCCTGATCTAGGAAAAAAGGATTCTCTTGAGAACCTGTTAACGCAGTGTAGTTACCCAGAAGAATTGCTGTCAGGCAATATGGACACCTCCTCACCTGTAGGGATTAAGGATTTGGAATCTTCAGGCCCATTCATCTTTAAATTGAGAAACTTGGGCATGATGGTGGTGCTAAATCTTCATGAAAAGGCAAGGAAAGTAATTATCAGTGAGCCACAGAACAACTGTCAACTTATTTCTTTTTTGTTGTTTTTTTCTAATGGTTTGTGCGTTAGTTTCATGTAAAACAAATAGTAGCTTGGAGACTTTCATTTGTTCAAAAAATGGTACCAGTCTAAAGCCATTGATCTTTTACTTTATAATGCTGCTGCTCAATTTAAGCTATTTTAGAGAGGCTTTGATTTTGAATGTCCAACCCAAGTATGAACAAGTGTCATTAAAACCTAACGAATTAAAACTCACTGCCCATCATTTTAAAAGCAGTAAATTAATTAAACTATGTTGATGAGAATTTGGTCCAAAAGGGACCATTCAGAGTCACTGGCTTGTCCATGGACATCAGTGGAAGGTTGATTCCTTAGGCATTTAAATCACTGTTTTCCCACAAAATATTTCTCTTTTCCTTTGACTGTTATGTAAGAATCAACAATTCCTATGGTAAAGAGAGAGAATGTGGCATAAATTCATAATCCAGCCACCACAAAACCCAAAGAATCAAACCCAGACTGATTTCGATGACGAATGCCATGTATCAGTTTTGGCAGTGCAGAGTGCTCTGTAGGGAGGGTGACCCATACTTCACTCTGTCACACTGCTTGCCTGGGAACTCTTTAGTGATTCCAGTTCTGCAAAGTGCTGAGCAAGTTCCCAAGTACCTGTGGCTCCCACTGGCTTGCTTTGGGATGCCATTCAGAGGCATAAATCCAGAGAGAAATACTGAGCCCCTGCTGAAACTGGAGCTCTAAGAGAAACATCATAAGAACAGGTGACTGCTAAATGGAGTGTGAAGAGGAGCTGAAAATGCTTTCCACAGTAGGAAATTATCTGGTTTTCTTGATATGTTTTATATTTAGAATGCATCCTGGTGCTTTGACTGCTTCCCTTTTATGGGATGTAGTTGGTTCTGGAAGGGCATTGGCTGCTAGCAGGTGTTTCCAATTATACTTAGGTTATTATTGATTAATTATCATATAGTAATATTTTATACATAGTAGTTCACAAAATAAAAATTGTTGTAGCAGGCTAGTGGATGCATCAGAAATAACTTCTAGCATTCTTTAAATTTGCATTTCACATTACTGCTCTATTTGTGTCACTGGACACATTAATTTTTTTCAGATTGATTTTTAGGGTGTTTATAGTCAATGGCTACATTAGTTCTGAATGGCTCTTCATTTCCACAACTCGAATTTTATTTCACAAAAACCAAAAGATGTGTGAAAAATAAATAGAACAATGCTGCAAGTCTGTATGTGCACAGAGTACTTCTAATCAGATCTCAGTTTTAAGGTTTGAGACTTCTGCATGACAGTTTACCTCAGTATTTAACTCAGTCAGCTGAAGAACAAGGGAAGTGAAAGAGTGCAGTCTGAAGGTTACAGATCTTGTCCTGAACAGTAGCTCACCTGTGACATGTGCATTTGAACTTGGGAGTTACTTCTGCTTTTTATTGTCACTCAAAAGGAATGAAGTCCAACAAACCATCTGAGCCTTTTGGGGACAAGATGAAACAGTGCTAATTGGTACTTGACAGAAAGAACACATGAACACAACTTAGGAGTTTGTTCTACTGAAAGCATCATATTATGTTGTTTCCCTCTGGGTAGAAACTGGAAAAGTCAAGATATTTTTCTCAAGTTTCTTTACTGCCATGAAAGTATTTCAAATTACATGCACTGGTAGAATTATCACAGTAAATTTTATACAAAATCTATACATTACTGAAATGAGAAAAAAAAAAAAGAGTAACTTCTCTATTAAGATAGGGGCATTTGCCTTTAATAATTTATTCTGACATATCCAGGACTTGGCTAAAGGTCACTGGCAAAGACAAATTCCTTGGTTTTGTGGGGGGTTTTGTGTTGAATGCAGGGAGTTTTCTTTCTGTAACAGAACTGGACACAGCCCCTGGCTACGTCCAAATACTCTCCTGCTCTTTGGACATGAGTCCTTGAGGCTTACCTGCCTTACTGCCTCAGGCCTAATAATAGGTTCAGAAGGATTTTCACCAGACAGATGCTGATTGGAAATGTGCTGTAGCCATTCTCAGAGTGGTTTATAGGGAAAGAATAACATCTTAATTGAGTTACATTAATTTCTGGTAATTATCATGCAATAACAATTTAATGGGGCAAATACTTTGTCATTTAACTAGTATCGTTGTTATTGCATATTACAGTTTTCTTGAGATTTTGTATAATTTACTGTTAGGCAAACCTTCACATGTTCATATAAAAATTATAATACACATAAATATATTGTATAATGCTCATATCTAATTGCAGATATTAGGAGGAGTAGCAATTTGAGAATATTATTTCTAATTATCAAACCAGATTTTTTCATTAAATTAAAAATACGATTACTTTTTTAACCTGTACTTTTTTCTATTTTTAAAAGCTTTTCAAAGTTACCTTCTGCCTCTCTTGGTTATTGGGCACTCAGATTCTCTCTAAGTGGTAATGTCACTGAAATCTAACGGAATTATCAGTGTCTGACCCCAAATAATTTACTTATTGAAAGACATTATATAAATGCCCCAGAATGAACTGGCCTTGTGGCACTCTATGAACTAATTTATATCCTGCTTAAACAAGGTCCAGAGTCTGAGGAAATCAGTGGGAAGACACCTGAGTGACTGGGGACAGAATTTGGCCTGTATAAATTCCTCATTCAAATACGGGCATTCTTCTAATTATCAGTTAAGAATACTGAAGCTAGAATTTATTTTTTAAATTATAATTAACACCAAACTATCTTCAAGTCTTAGTTAATTTTACTTCCATGCTACCCTGGTTCTTTCACAGGATCCCAAGTAATTTAAGGTGGAAGTGAACTCTAGAAGCCATCTGTGCCAGATGAGAGGACTCAAAGGAAAAAGGACTAGAAAAATATATTTGTAAATGCTAGAGTCTTCAGATACTGCTGAGAATACACATTAGAATTTAAGATTTTATGTGTCACTGCACCATTTGTATTCAATGGTATACTCCTTTTACCATAAAAAAAATTCACATTAAAAGATATTATTTCTATCAAAAAGACAAAAATGCCCCTTTTTCCATCTGGTATAGGGTTTCATAAATGTATCACATTTTTTCCTAGGCATTTAAAAAGCACTGCATTACTATGCTGTCCACGCACTAGCGTAAAGAGATGTAATCTAATTTTAAAGTTAAAATTGAGCAGTTTGCATGCTTGGGTAGTAAAACTCTTCTCAGCAATGTCTTCTGCATCTCAACAGCTCTTCTCTCTGCTCAGATGTGTACAGGCTTTTACAGCAGGATATTGTTTCTGCTCACCTTTTTTTGCTAGTTTTGAGGCACCTTAGAAATCTGTGCTCAATGGTGGATTTTGTAGCTTTCTGACCCCCCTATAGTGGCCACATACACAGTACAGCAAATGTGGTATTGCAAGGAGCTCTTCTCCAACAGCACCTTTTTCTTTTCTTTTGTCTTTCAAATTACTTGAACAAAGGCTCGAGGAATGTGTCCTTGTGCTTTTATTTTGCCCAATATCATATTATGTCTCTCAAGAAAGGAATTAAGTTTCCAGTCAAGATTTGTCCTAAAGAAACCCTAGGATATTTTCTCTTACAATTCTCTCAACAAGTCTAGATTATTACTTTCTTGGTAACTCCTTCTAGCACTTTGTCTTTCTGTGTCATCTTCAATTTGGGGGAAATCCCAAGTGTTTTCCTCAATATGACAGACAGGTGAATATATTCCTTCCCTTCTGCAACAAGCACCAGTACTGAAGTGACTTGCTTTGATCATACAAAGATATGGCAGAAGCAGAAAAATTTCTCAAAAAAAAGCTACAGGAATTGTCAGGATTCGACCCTTCATTTGGTTTTATCAAACTTCTGCCTCTACCAGAAGTTGCAGCAGGACTCGTCCCTGTTCTGTCAGGATATCAGCTGTGGGTAGTAATTAGGCACCACAAAGCAACAAATTGCTGGGTCTGCACTTTGTTCCTCATTTGTCTTTCCTCAACTGTCCACTACATGTCAAAAATAACTGTCACTTTTGGTCTGTCTATTAAACTTCATTATTATTATTATCTAGCTATCTAATTTGTGCCAATCCTTTTCCATCCCATTATTTTTTCCAGAACATTGAAAACAGTCAATTTGTCAAGGACATAAATTTTCTGTTTTGCCCTTGGTGCAGCCAGAGTTCACTATGGGCAAACAGAATCTCTGAGCTCACAGGGCAGGGGAAGGAAAACAGGGAAGAAAAAACAGCAATAGGATGTTGAAGGGGACACAAATTAATATGGGGCTTTGAGTAGAAAAGCCTTGAAAGGTTGCACAGCCTCCTTTGTTCAGGAAACCTTCAATAAGTAGGGAAAGTAGACATTTCAATAAAATCACATTGCAGCAATTGATATGATCCTTGTGCATGCTTATTAAAGATTATTGTCTAATCCTTCCTGCCTTCCTGTCTTCTCCAGATCTAATATCTCTATTTGCATTGGAAGTATCTGTAATCAATTTCTAGCATATCTTCTTCTGTCACTTTGTCACTGTTAATTCTCAGTGGCTCTGCTTTTGGTAGGTGTCATGTGTTCTGTTTCTTATGCTGCTGTATTTATTGGGCAATCTGATAAAACAGGGATTTCACTAAGCTTTAGAAATGCTTTATTTAAACCAAATTGAAAATTTTATTAGAAATTATATAACTCTAGGAAGGCTGGTGTCTTATTTTGAACCATATCTGTAGAAATGGACTGCAAAAAACAAAATCTAACATTTTTTATGAGAATAACATTGTCAGGGAAATAACAGGAAGTACAGTGGTGCAAATAAACCTTGGTCTTGAAAGAGTAAATATAAATATTATAAAGCATTCAATAGATCTGGTTTCATTAAGGGCACAGACTTGTGTAACTTTTCCTACACAAGCAGTAACATAATAGTATGCAAATGACTGAAATACAAAAGAATAAATATATTTACAAAATAATACCAGCAAAGGCCATTAGTAAAAATAAAGTAAAAACCCAAACTTGAGACTTCAGTATCAGTAACATAAAGTGTCATTGAGGTACAGTGTAAAAGACTCTTGTGAAAATAGCTGAAACTTTCTCATTTGGGACTTTTTAATCTAGTCTGGGGAGAAAAAAAATAGGAAATATAGAGAATGTCCTTGCATTTGCAGAGATTTAATGGGACACTAATAAAGATCTTCTTCAGCTCTAACTTCTTTGAATCAATATTGGGTAAGACAGCCTGAAATGTTCATGTTAAATAGAAACTTAAATTCATTGGTGCAATATCTTGTTGTGGTTAGGGAAGTAAACAAATTATAATGATATGTCAGCAAAGCCCAAGAGCATATACCAGGAGAAACTAATAAACAGAGATCCAGTAAGGCGACCCTAAAATACTTTGTTTGTCCAGTGGCACTGTACTACAGATGGAAATTAGGTTTGTAAAGATGAGCAAGCCCTTACCTATGATGATGTATTGTCATGCTGATGTTCCTTAGGGGAAAAAAAAAATCGTAAGATTCCCTGTTACAAGATTTTTATACTAAAAATGTATGTTCAATTCCACTTTGCAATATTTTTCTCTTCTATGTCTTAATTTAAAAGTCTAGCTTCCATCTGGGCCTTTCATTTATGGACCTCAAATGTCTGCTGTTTGGGCTTTCATGACTACCGCCTTTTGAGGGTTTCTACCATGAAATTTAGGACAGAAAATGACTGTATCTTGAATGTAGAAACATCTTGGCTGCCAGACTTTCTCACTATTACCAAGCATCTTTTCACATTTCCAATTTATATCAAATCTTGAGAGACTGTTCCTAAGGTGATCTTACTGTAATTCTTGCTCATATTTACCATGATTGCTCTTTTTTCCCAGATGCCACTTTTAATCCTTTCTTTTTAATGTGTTTTATCTTGCTTAATTCAGATGTTAAAAGGGTGTATTTTAGTGTAGTTTTTGCTGTATTCTATCATGTTTTTAAAAATATCTGGAAACTCTACATTTATCAGGGGAATTCTCATTTGGCAGTTAAATTGTTTTTGTCATAAAGTGGATATTATAAAACTCTTTGAGAAGAAGCATGAAACTGAAATAATGGGACAAAGATCAAAGCCAGCAGCTATGCAGAGTTTCCTGAGTGGAATCCTTGACTGGCAAAAGGAAGCCAGCTGATGGCACTTTTTTGTGCAACTAATGAAAATTTCTCAAGAGGTTAAGCCTCCCAATAGTTTGGAAGATGTAATAAAAACTAATTTCAGACTATTACAGAGCTCACAGCAATATGTTATATGTATGAAATTTGCCCTTTACAGCTGGTAATTTGCCACCGCCTTAATCTTCTGTCCTACAACCACACACAGGATCAGTCCTGTTTATTTCAGTTCTTATTCCCAGAAAAACTGTAAAGTCTCACTGCTGCTGGTTTTTCTCCTAACTTTTTAATATAGATGCTCTGATCATTTTTAGCAGTACTTTTGTATTTTATCAGTACTGAAATTGAATCTCAATTCCTTTGATTGACATGGTAGAATATCTGCCTGTTAGTGTCTGTATTCCTTTACCAAAATGCTTCTAGATAAATATAATAAATAAAATCCTAGTAAATTAGTAGAACCGGTAAAAAACTAGCACATTTTCACCAAACTCCTTGATGTCTCACTAGGAACTTTTATAAATCCTGATTTGTAATTAGGATGATATTTCATTCAATTATCTGGAATTTACTCGCTTTATATGTACTTAAACATCACTACAAGCTTATTTTATTTAATTAAAATATGGGGTTTTTTAAGAGTTTTAAGTGAAGATCAGAGAATGTGAAGAATAGGCAGGAATAGAAGGAGAAATAACAGGGAAAAAATCAATAGTGATAAAAGATGAGTGATATATCAAATGAAAAAAGTGTGAGAATTACAGAATTTAGGTAATTTACTGAATAAAATGGAGTAAATTATCCAAAATAAGAGGCAGTCAGAAAGATTTATGTGTTTTCTGGCAAACTTTAGAAGTGTTTTTCCCTTTCCAGCTGCAAGTAGTTAGGTATCATGTTTATATAATATGGCCTGTGGTTTGTGTACTACTTTGCTATTTACTCACAAGGAAAACCACCATTCATTAAACAACCAGAAGAATTTTGTTCAGTGTTATGGGCTTTCCTCACACAAGATCCATCACAATAAAGAGGACTGTAATTACTAAGATCTGACAGCTACACAGTCCAAATGATAAATATAAAAGCTGTTTAACTACCATTCTAGTGGACTGTAACCTGCAATATTCTGTAAAATTATAAAGCACTTCAACATTTTCATCCTGTATGGTCAGTTCTGAAGACCTGTGAATTTTCAGAAATTTTAGAGGCCTATCAGGAAGGTAAATATTGCCCAGAAAATGTCTTATACAAATCCCAATTTCTTATTTTTGTCAGTGTATTGTAAGATATGTCTGCTCTAGGAGGGAGAGGATGCAAGGGGGTCAAATATATATACTAAAAATAAGGAAATTTCATTTTAACCGTGCTGCAGTAGAGTGTAGCTGTCTGTTTGGACAGTCTCAACTCCCCTTTCCCTGATATTTGGAAGAAAAGATCCTGTAAAATTGGACACAAAGTCTGTTGTTTATGAAGTTAGCATTAGCTGTTTTCTAACTACCTCGATGCTCATAGGTTTGGTGGGATTTCTGTGTCATTAAATCAATGCTTTATAGCCCTAAGAAAAATGTGACGGGGCCTGGGACTGAGTCACCATTTCCAGGACCAACTGTGTTCAGATCTTGCCAGCCAAGTGGCATTTTCAGCAGAGACAGGCAGAAGTGAACAGTTGACTGGGCTCTAAGAAAATGATGCTCAGTTAACACTCATTTAGATGAGCTGGGGACTTCCTCCTTGTTTAACATACATGAAATGTCTTACACAACTACTACACAAAATGTCTTACTTCATTAAATAAAACCACTACTACTACACAAAATGTCTTATTGATCCAGTCTTTCCACTAGAATCAGGAACTTCTTTTTCAGGAAAAAGTCCTACTGGGAGTTCGTTCTCAGTGGAAGATTTTCTTCCTTTCTAATCTCAAACTTGGCTTTACTGGAGAACCATAACAGCAATTACTTTACTGATCTGAAGAATTTTCTTCCTCAGCAGTCCTGCCTGGAGAAAAAGAACATCAGATGTTTGCTGTGATTGCCTTTGTTTATCCAAACCTGATAAACCAAAGTATTTCCATTAAAACGAATCATCCAGTTTCCCTTTCAGGATTATTTCCTTTCTGGAAAGTCAATCCTCTGATTCCTGAAGACCAGCCCAAACTCCAGCCTGAACTTCTTGCTCTTGGCAAGCCTTTGGTCAGAGCTTAGAGTCAGGCAATGTTACCAACCTTTGCTGCTGCTCTTACTGCTTAAGATCCAATTTAAAGTATTCATTGCTGACTACACATTTTTCATTAAGACAGAATCTTATCCTGATGCTGTCATCATCCTTTATTCCTTTTTTTACTCGATACATTAGATAGGTAGCTGTAAATATACTGGTATGTTGCTGAAATACAAAAGGCTATTTTATATGGTTACAGATTTGGAGGTTTTTTGCATGTTTGGAAATAGGCCTAACTAGAGAAATGTGTGATGTCTGCCACTAGACAGTTCTGTAATATAGTTACCAAATACAGGGAAAGGTGGAAAAGAAACTTAATTTTTCTCCTGGAATATGAAAAATACAGAGTAGCAATCAGGTTTTTCAAGTTTGAAAGATTACTGTGCTTCCATTCATCTAAAAGAGGTAAGGGATGATACTTTATTTTTTATTTTTAAAGCTTCAGAAAAAGTTTTCCATATGAGAACGCTAATTCTGGAATTGAGCTATTATAGTTAGGTTTGAACATATTGGTGACAGAAGTTAACCTGAAGTTTCACCCAATAATATAAATTATATTTTATTCCAATGACCACTGTATCACCTGCTGCTAACACAAGGAAGAAAAAATTTTGTGATGTTGATTTATGCAACTGCTGATTATGCAACATTGGATAACAAAAAATAACTACAGATAATGCAACAGTTTCTGTTTTTATAGAATGGAATACAAAAATAGTAAAGCTGAATTAATTTCTACAATATCCCAAGAGAGCAGTAGCTTCTAAAGAAAACTGAAGAGGAAAATAAGTAGTTTTGTGGAAACAAGTTATTTTCACCTTAATTGTCTACCAAACCAGATTGAGCATCTTTACAGAACCATTAGCATATTTTCCACTCTATTTTTATCCAGAAGACTCTGTTCCTCTCTAGGCTCAAACTTAAGTGTTTTGCTTTTGAATAATTTCATAGTTGTGGTAGGCTGCTCCGGTGGCATGGCCCACTTGCTTTAATCACTATACTAGATTCCAGATTGGTCAGGAATAATTTTATTCTGTTCTGTAATTCTAGTATTCTTCATTTGCTGAGATCTGTAGTATTGTGCCTCTGGAAAAAATGCAAGATATCTTGAGCAAGAATGATTTAAAAACAGTTCCATATTTGAAAGTATTACAAATGACAATAAAATTTTCTATTTGAGCCCCCCCAATATGTTTATTTAGGATTGCCTTTTGTTAGGTTATTTTAGCTGAAGAAGATATATTATTAAAATGGATGTTGGCCTCTAAAATATGTAATTTATTTGATAGAATGTGGTGCTTTATTTGAGTAAATACCTGTTGATATATCCATTGTTTAAATGTTACAAAGTATAGGCTTATTTATCAACAACAAAACTGCCTATATCAATACTAAACTGCTTGATTTTTTTGCACCAGACTGGAAAACAACTTGAAAATGCTGATTATCCTAGAGCTACCGTTTTTGACACCCTGAAAGCTCTCATTTCATTATAACTACTGCCATTGCTTTGTAGATTCGTAGGCGAAGATGAAAATTGTAACAAGTGAATCTTCCCATATCCTAATTTTAAAATAACTATCAAAATCACACACTACCAAAAGAAAAAAAAAATAATCAGGGTCTCCTTCTGGCCTGCCCAGGTTCTGCTGACTACAAAAAAAGAAAAGTAGTATCCACTCAGGAACAGGCTCAATCTAGCTGGTATTTTGCCACATTTTGCCTGAAACAACATGAAAGCAATAGAATGGATGAGAGAAACTTTTACAAAAAGCAGCTCAAACCCCTTTGACTGCTGTAGATGAGGCTGTATTGAACCCCAAAGCTGTGGGTAGAGTTCAAGCTGTTGAACCAAAAATATTTCAGGCTAAAATTTCCAAAAGCATGGATTACCAAAGAGTTACATTTTTCTGTGCTTGTACTTGGAGTTTGAAGTTTGTTGTGTATGTGTGTGTGTATATATGTGTGTGTGTGTGTGTGTGTGTGTGTGATATTGACATTAAAAACTCTCATAAAACAGGTGAATCAAGCTAAGTCATACAGCCAGCTAAATTCTGATACTTTATCAACTGGCAGAATTTTGATAACAATCTAAAATGACCTGGCTGGGCTGCCTTCAAGGCAGTCAATTGAATTTTCTAAACAATCCACCCTCCACAATACCCATTTGCCCCATCACAAATTAATGGATAGAGAATTATATCACATCTTCTTTTACTGACAGACTTTTGTCATTTGAGACCCTTTCTACTTTCCTACTGATGTATGTACTGTGCATACATACAGTGTAATGCTGGAAACATGTGCATAAAAGCTATCACATTCAGATTAATTAACAGCTAATTAACAGCCCTTCTGGCCTTTGCAGAATACTTTGCATGCTAAATTCAAGAAATAATTTGAATAGGTAATTATGAATGCTATTTTGAAATAATGAGTAGAAGCGTCTACAAGATTTTACCTTGACAAAAATGTGATTGCTAAAATTGCCACTGACTAATACATAGTTGGGAGGAACAAGCAGCATTTAAAAGAAAAAAGTGTAGTCCCATTGTCCACAAAAGCTCATTAGAAAGAAGAAAGAAATTTGGAGGATCTCCAAATACAGGATTATGAAATGGAAGAGAGAAAAAAGTAATTTCTTGGAAATGTTTTTTGGTGGATGAAAATATGCAACATCCAATGTCATTTTCCAGGACCTGGACTTTGCACCATGCTGCTAGTGATTGTCTCACCACAATGCAAATTATAAGACTGGGGACTAAATAGTCACTGTCATGCACAATTCAATGTTATAACACTTTAGACTTGATTTCTACAGCGGCCTTGAAAACATTGCTACTGACAAAGCTAAATGTATTCTTTCATAGTATGGCTTTTCAGTCTGCTTTTTTATTCACTCATGCCCATATATCACCACTTTCTGTTTATATTATAAGGTTACACTAACATCTTTAATCTAACGGTATTTGAAGCAAACCATTTATGAAAATGAATGGTTTGCATACATAGGATGCAGATGTGTGAAGTACCCAGAGGGTGGTCAAAATACAGTGTTATTATATACAGTACAAAGGTATCAATCTGTTCCATGGTTCTGTTGCTTTTTAACAAAAGCCAGAGGCAATTGCAGCTGCTGAGTTGTTCAGTCTTGAGATGACCTCTAGGGGTCACCTGATACTTTCTCTTATAATGCACAGAGTTTATTTAATTATTTCTAAACAACCCCAAAGAAATTAAGACTTCTTGAATGGTTTTTCCCTTTAAGCTAGTGATGACACACTCTGGTTTATATATGAACTCTTATTTGTTCAAATCTTATACAGTCTTTCCTAATGTGCAACCTAAATTTTCCCCTCTGCATGTTAAATGAGTTCTTCAGTCTTCTTTGATTAATCAAAATATATGGCCTACTTTATGACATGCCTTTAATTATTTGTAGACAGTTCTTGTTATGTCATTTTCCTCCGGATGGCAATTGCTCAGCTGTATAATTCCACATAGATCTTGTTTTCCAAACACCTCTGTTCAGCTCCAGTCTCCTCAGCTTGCTTGGCCAGAGCACATCCTTTTAAATACTGTGTCCCTCGACAATTGTCTGATCTTTAATCACTGTCGAGTAGTGCATTGCCATCCTGCTCAGTGTTTGCGTTGTGCTTTTCCAGAATGAATGACAAATAACATCTGAGCCTAAAGGGAACCCCACAAACAAGGAGGAGGAAGAGGCCAATTTAAGGGGAAAATTAAGAGTGATGTTAAGAGGGGCAGCAGCATGAGAGTCCTGAAATTCCCTCCCATGGCTTACCCGGGTCAGTCAGGTGTGACCACAGAACAGCAAGAGCTGCTGTTATTCTGATGAGCCCAGGAGGAGTGTGTGTTATCACCCTTCCTGCATACAAGTGTTCCTGGGATGGGAGACAGCTGCCTTAGATCCTCCCCCTGGCCATAAATTGTCTTATAGTCTGACATTCCAGTATCTTCATATAGAAAAATAACACATTTCTCTCTTTTGTAGCCATATGAAATATTAATATATGATGAATTTATATTTGATCCTGGGGAGAGAACTAAAGGTCATTGTACCTTTGCTTTGCATTTTTTATGTAGCAATACCTTCTGGCCATAGAAGATAGGAATTTTCTGAATCATTAATGTAGTTTTGTCTTTGATTAATGCCTAAAATTTTAAATTTTCTTCCTTAAAATAATAAATGTAAAGATTTTTCATTCAGTGAATATTCTATAACATTGAAATATCTTTTAATTGATTCATGTAAAGAATCTGAAATCTGAAAATATTTAATGGAGAAATTATTCTTGAAAAATATTTTCAGAACATAGTCTAGATATATAATATGTCCGTATTTATGGTCATAGACAGACATTTGTTTTGAATTCTCAGGCAAAAACAAAACGGTAGCATTGTGGTTTAAACTATTCCATTCATTTTCATGGGATCAGTATTCATAGACACATTTTATAATAGTTTGTAGTCTACTGATTCCTCTGATTCACCATGGTATTTGTTCAGAAGGAATCTTGTACTGTAGTAAAAGACTTTAAGGGATTCTTTACCTTCTTCTGGGAAAGCACAGGAATGTTACTTATAGATCCTGTGAGAAAGTCATTGCTTTGGAAAGATAGTCAAGAATTTATTTTTTTAAGAAGTTATTAATATGGAATATGTAATTTTTTTTTTACTTATTCAAAACACAACATTTGATGAAGAATTAATTGACTAGACTTCCAGATGAAAATTTAGTTTTTAGGGTTCTTTAGGTTTTAATGGAATATGTTAATTATGAAGAAACTACAGCGATCAATAAAGTAAGCCACCTAGTAAAGATACTGTGTATCTTTTGACTCTCTTCCAATTTTTTTCTGATCACTCTACTTTATAATCCATCTCTCAATCTGCTAGTAATATCTTGAGAAATTTTATGCTGAAATGTCTTAGAAATAGACTGTTTGTGTATAATATTTGAATAGTTCAAATATATTATTACCACCATTACAAGACAGTGATTATTTGCAGCATGGCCTTTGACACCAGTAGCAATATTCAGTATTTAGATTTTTTAAAAACATCTATGTGCATCTTACAGTGACATTAAATATACATTTGAAGCCATATATTAAGTGTTGGTACACAATCTGCATGCATATGCATGCATTTCTAAAGTCAAGTAAAGTTTTCTTTCTGTTAGAAGCTGGTCATCTCACAGTATTATTTTTGGACTAACTATACCATCCAGCTCAAAATTAATTTCCTCAAGTAGCCTTCTCTCTCTAACTCTCTGGGAAGCATTTATTCCTTCCTCTCTGACTTCCAAGCTTTAAAAATAGTACATTTTCAGGAAAAATAATAGAACAAAACTACTTGTATGATTTTATGCTTTCCTTTTCTACATAAAAACCACAAAGTGGCTGAGCCAGGTGTCTCCCTACTTCTCTTCAATATCCCATTATTGTTTCACTTCTCCCAGTAAGTACATGCATATTAATATTCACATGCATCTCCTTCATGGGTCCATGGTTAATTATCTGACTACTAGGAAACTAATATTCTATCCTATAATTCTGAGGTATTATTCCACTTTATACATTTTTTAATCAGGATTAAGAGCAGATTTCCTCTCTTTTTCATTGCTTTGCTTTCTAATCACACATTAGATGATATCTGTTCACTCAACTCTTTATTTTTTTTCCTAATTAGGCAAAGGTAGAATAACCATTGTGGTCACAAAAATATAATGGATCCATGTACTTTTCCTAGATTTCTCCGTTTCTTTCCATTAATCTACCTGAAATCAGATCATACTTTATATTCATATCAATATTCCATATGAAAAATTAGAGACATTTCAAACTAGATTCTACAGTTTTCTATAAATTATTTTTATATATTTTTGTTGTTGTGGTTGTTGTTGATTCAATTCAGGTAACAATGTGGTTCTTTTAGGGAAATTGAAAGAACTTGAAAGCGTGAAGCCTGTACTATCTCAGGGACTCCCTTGTACTGTCTTTTGCTCTCAGAGAAACTGACTTTACAAATACTCCATGTTTATAAGCACATTCTGTATTTATAAGCACCACTAGCATCAGTGATTGACCAGATCATTTCTTGACACTTCATTCAAAGGCACGTTAAGGGGATTTGTTGTTACTCCATGCCTTTGGCACCCAGATATTTGTTAGTTCTCAGCAAGCAAGAACCAGATGTTGTGGGAGTCTATATGGACAAGACCTCTCTGTACATTCAGTTGATCTTCAGATATTAAATTTATTTGATTAATGCTTTATTTCTTTATAGACCTAGGAGACTGGAGGGTGGGGGGGAACGGCATAATCTATGTTTGCCACTGAGAATATCTCCTCAAACCCTAGAGCACTATAGCACCAGCTCCTGCAGAGATTCCAGTGGTTCCAGAAGATAGCTCCAGTTATCTCTTTGGGTCCTACAATAACGGCATGCCCACACAACTTTATTTGGAACTTGCTCTTTCCAAAGGGACTGTATGGTCCAAATTTATCAGCTTCTTTGAAATTCTCTTCAACATTGGACAATTTTAAGAATAAAAATCAAAATAAATTATTAATTATTTTGAAACATAGGCATCTCAGTTTCTTATTCTAAGATTGGAATTAAAAGAAATGTATAAAGACAACTCTGGTTGTAGTATGATAGCTAAATTTCTATTGAGTCCTTAACTTTTTTTTTCTAAACGATTTAAGCTTTCAAAAGTGTTTGTTCTATACAGCAAGATCCCATCATCTGAATGCTGACCCAGAGCTGAAAATAAAGCCAGCTTGCAGGACTGGCTTAAATTCCCCATGAGATTTCCCTGCTTAAAACATCATTCTGCTAGCTTTCTGTGTTCAAAAAATGACAATTTCCTTTTTTCTTCCTTACTTTGAACTTAAGTCCCTCCCTTTTACCTGAGCCAACACAGCTGTTCCATCTATCTTCAGTGAGCGCATTCCCTTTGTCCTGATTTGCTACAGCCCTGGTGCAAGTGTTAGAGTCTGTTGAGTTATATATCATGGGCATTATGTAAGCAGATTTTACCAAATGCAGAGAATTTCCTTCGTGCTGGACTTCCAGGACTGCATAGACCCAGACTTCTGTGATTCTTGTTTGCAGCTCTCCCTCTCCATGTGTCCTTTCTCACCTGTATGTTTCCAGCTACAGGGACCTATAAACACCAGCTATAGGAGTGTTTTGACAAGTATAATTTACTAGTAAAATTTTCAAAGATGCTTTCTGTTTATCTCTTAGATTCACATTATGATTGTGCTTTCTCAGTAAACATATGTAAACAATTAATTTACTCAATATCTTAATAATACTATGTTTATGTGTACTTCTAATAACCTATGGCATAAAGTCAATCTGCTCAGTCCCTATCCAAGAAATTCAAAATCAACATGGGTCTGAAAAAAACCAGTCTGGCTAAATATTTTTCAATCATTTTATCTTGCTTTTTAATGAAGATCGCTTCTCTACTTGAAAACATGATTTAATTTTATCTTGCTTTAACTCTCTAGACCTCTTAATAGACTATAAATCAGTAAGAGTATGGATATCAGCAAAGCAGTTCCAATTAGCAAATAATTATTTCTAAGAAAAAAGAACCAAGTTATTATAACACAGATCTTTGCAGCACTGGTGAAAGAAAAAAAAATTAGCACAAACCTTAGGAGAAATTATTTGAAGACTCAAATAATTTTTACATTTTACATTTTTACACTTTACTAAGAAGAGACTGTTTCACCTTATTTTCAGAAATAATTTTCATTGCTAAAGGACATTAATTTTCTATGACTAAAACTTCCAGTATGAAGTTAATTAAGTGTTTATTAAAAATTAGTTTTAAGCAGAAAACAGATTTCCTCCC
Organism: Toxostoma redivivum; assembly: GCA_013397375.1. Lineage (NCBI taxonomy): Eukaryota > Metazoa > Chordata > Aves > Passeriformes > Mimidae > Toxostoma > Toxostoma redivivum. The sequence continues at coordinate 271,570 of VXBI01011588.1, forward strand.
TTTATTTCAACAGATTTCACTTTCTGTGAAAATATATGTAGCATTTTTTGTCAGTAGAAAAAATTACTTTTAGGGGCCATTTTGTTAAAATTCTAGTTCTGTTTCGATTTATTCATCAATGTACAGTGTGGTGATACTCATGGATTAAGCCTGGGAAATCCTGGATGTAAGTAACTCTATGCATGTGGTAACTGGATTCTTTATTTTAAATGGTCTTTTATGCTATAGGTTAGGGTGATCCTTTCCCAGAAATAATCCAACCCTCCCATTTCTGCAACCTCATTTGTAGAAGAAATTTCTGCTACTTTCACGTGGAGGTGACTCAGGTCTAGAATCTATGGAATATTGCTGCCCACAGGTGGTTTCCACAACAATGAGGAATTCCCCAGTGTACCTGATTTTTTTATACCAGATGAGAAAGTAGATCCTGTTCTAGCTGTTCTCTGGGAATGGAGATTTCTTCATTGTAGTACTCTAATGGTTAGATAAATTCCATGCAGACAATGACAGTAATGGTAGTCTTTTGCCATGAGGCTGGTTAGCATCTGACTTTGCTGAAGGCACCCAAGCTGAACCACTGCTGCTCAGCCTGAGCCACTCCCAGGGCAGGACAATCACATGCTGTCTACTGTTCTCCAGTTTTTAATACCTGAGAGTTTCCCTCCAGCATCACATCGGCTAAGGAAACCAGGTCCACAAATCAGCCACAAGGGATGAAGCTTGCAGGAATGTGTAATGGCACCCAAAAATATTACGAAGCCGTTCACAAAACCAAAAAAATTTGTCAGGATTGTCCCATTGCTGTAAAGGAGAAAGCAAGCTCCCTAATTCTTTTCAACAAAAATCATGGCCACCATAGCAGCTCCTCATAGTGATCCACAGATCTACAGATAAATGAAGTGTTGGGCTAGGTTTTGATCACTGTGATCAGCACATCAGCAGGAAAATCACAGGGAACTTCTAAGAGAAGAAAATTATATTTGTGATCAGATTCACTCATATAATCACTGACAAAATTTGGCTTTAACATACATATCTAAGATTTTGAAGCTTAAAATATATTTGCTAAAACTCATTACATGAATCCCTCTCTCTTCTACCTAGATCCCTATTACTAAAATAAATTCTTACTCTGCCTTCATGAAAAGACGGTCATCACACTTGTTGAAATATAGAATGGCCCACGTGGCCCTCAAGCCAGAACTGCAGTCTGTCCATAGTCTCTGCTTCTCACACCCCATCTCAGTCCAACCTAACACCCACAAGAACATTAACTGAAGAAATGGCCTGTTCCTGCCTATGAGAGGCAATTTCTTCTCCCTTTATAGTAACAGATCTCCCTTACAGAACAGACTGAGGTATCCCAATGTACATTCCTGCTATAACAGAGGTCCCTCACTGCATTAATTCTTATCTTTACTTATCTGGCCCTGTCAGGATGCTGAGTAGCCAACTTTCTCTTCAGCTCCCTCACATGAGCAGGGTTGAGAGCACCAGGTACAAGTGTCTGGGCTGATGGCAGCGTGCAGGTGCAGACCTGGCTAACTCAGCACTGATGCAGCCATGGCACCTGCTCACCTGTAGGTGGTCAGACCTTAGAGAAAATGTCGCTGGCTGGAAAGGAATCCAGGCAAAAAGAAGATCAGAGTGGCTGAATGGGAGATGTACCTAGTGGTGAAATCATGCAGCTCTTCCCTGTCAAAACATTACAAAATCAAGGTTCATGTTCGCTTCTTCACCAGGCTTCTAAATGTCTAAATATGCCCTTTCTTCCACCATTTTGCTAGAAACCTTTATCCTTTCCTAGGACTTGCTACATGTTACACACTTATTTCCTTCATGGAGAGCTGCTGTGGCCTGGAATATGTTACAATCAATAGAAGTAATGAAGTTTATAGAAGGTATAGAAAAGGGCTGGCACATCCACTATGCTCTGCCATCATCAGATTGGCCTCATGCTGACAGCCTTAACTGGTTCCTCCTCTGGCTTAGCAATTCCATTTAATTACTGCTCCTAACTCAGACAGTTGTTAACGGATCACATCCCACCTATTCTAAAGATCTGATTTCAGTTTAAAAATGCAGATCACAAAATCCAGGACAAAGCAAGTTGAGACTGTGCTAAAAGTCTTGTTAGTTTCGGGGATAGAGATGTGGAGACCCAAGGTATCGGAAAAGTATAGAAAAATCCATAAACATCATTCAACATTTTGAGGAAATGCTGCCAAAACATCTGCTTTGAAAAGATCTGTTCATGTCAGAACAAAAGTGACACTGACAATTTAGACGTTAAAATTTAAACTGCATTGACATGTTTTGCAAAGATGAAAAAGAAGTGTTTTGAAATGGACATTTTCATATTTACAGCCTCAGTTTTTGGAATTCTGTTCAGGAAATGTTGCAAAATGTTTATGTTTTCTTCTGATTCAGGATGAAACTAAACTTTTGTATTCTGTTCAGTCCTTCTCCAGATGGGCTACATCAAATCTATATAAACACCAGACTGTGTCTATAAGATTTTATTGAAACAATGGAGCTCTGCAAAGAAGCAGAGAGTATTCAGTTGAAATCAAAATAATTTTCAAAATCTCATTCTAAAATGTGCTTTTGAACTAATGCTTCGAGTTCTCCAACATTATTTTGGCAGGAGTAATTAGCTGAAATCAGTTATGATATAGAAAACTGTATCTCTAAGAGTTTTCATTACTACTTTAAGCATTTCTTTCAACTCTTAGATAATCAGCAGTTGATCTTCGTGATTCATAGGCAAACACTGCTGCCTTTACTCACACATGTACCAGTGCATTCACAGTCAGCACTATCTTGTGGTTGAGTCAGTCCAGCAAACCTGCTACACGTTGCTGAGCTCGTGGCTGTGTGCATGTTATTAACACTCTTCATAACCAATAGAACCATTCGTGAATAAGATAATTTACTCTTTGAAAGACTTGCTTTTGAAAATATGCATCTAAGCACTAGCTTGAGACCTAATTAATGCTCTGAGGGATGTACACTCAGAACCTCAAATACGATTTATTTTGGTGCTCAAAGCCATCTCTGCTTGAAGTTCTATATAAGCACATGCAGTTGAACATGCCAGACGAAAGGGCTAGTGAATTAGTTTTCTACATTTAATCAGTGTGAGGTCTCTGAGAAGTCTGACTATGAACCTTGACACCTGGAAAGTTTGCCTTCCTGTGCTGGATCTGCAGCTACTACATCATCCATGCCTGTTCTTCCTCTTGCAGAGGCTGAAAATTATACTGAATTTCAGCACTGTGACTTGTCTGTGTAAAGCTGTGCTGCCCAGAGAGAAACGCTTAGTTTTTCATCCAATTGTTTATTAAGGATTTTATTTCACAGAAGATAGAAAGCCTCCAAAGGCAAGACTGGGCCTGAGGCACCTGCCTAGCTGATGTCTTGGATAGATCTGCCGGGAGTGGGTTAGAGAAAGAAATGCAGCAGGCGTTACTAACCACATCCTCCCCATCACTTCACCTGCTGTAACTGAGTAAAATTTTTTGACCTGGTAAAATGTTTCCTCCAGACTCCACCGGCTGAGCTTGTCAGATAATGTGCTCAGCCATCAAGTGTGTAACTTCCTCAGGGAAGCAGAGTAGAGATAAGAGCCGCCATGGGGGACTGAAAGTGCAACTCTCTCCTCTGACATTTTGTAAAGTTAAATTATAGGGGCATTATCTTTTGTATTTTATTTCATTTATTAGGCAGCGCGGGTGCTGCTTAATGGGATGCAGTCACAGAAGTAAGCAATCCCGTGGGGTGTTTATTTGTTCATATTAACGCAGGAATTCGAGCTCGGATGAGATTTATTTAGACACTCGTGTTAAAAAAAAAAAATAAAAAAAAAATTAAAAAAAGAAGTGATTCTGCCGAGGGAGCA
>VXBI01011588.1:275964-370870 GCA_013397375.1 Toxostoma redivivum
GCCGGAGTTTGAGCCGCCCGACGGAGCCGGTGCTCGCGGCCGGTGAGTTCTCACCGGGCCGGCGTGGCCGCGGGAACAGCCCCGGTGAGAGCACAGCACCGGTCCCGGGCAGCCCCGGTGAGCTCCCTCCGGGCCGTCCGGAGCGGTGATTAATCCCAGGGGAGGGAGGTGGGCACCCAGCTCTAGTGCCGCACGGGAGAGCGGCAGCGCGGCGCGCAGAGCCCGCAGCAGCGGCTGTCGAGGGGGGCCGTGTCCGTGTGCGCGCTGTAAAGCTCTGCTTGGGTCTGGTAACTTGGCCGTGGTGTGTGTGCCCTGGTCCGAAACTTGCTGAGCGAGGTCTCGCCTTCACGGCACCGCTGGTTGTCCGCTCGGTATTTCAGGAACGCTAGTTGGGTGAAGTGTTACGGTTGTGTGGGGCGGGGGGGGGAAAAAGAGGGGGATGAAAAGCAGAAGTGTGTAAAGATCAGAATGATGGTTTATGTTTTTATGTTTCCGTATCTCAGAAGAGGCTCACGTTTAAAAAACGCATAGTAACGAGCAGATATTGTACCGTTTGGCGAGAAAACAGTATTGGTATTGGGATACAAAACGGTACCTGAGAATTTAATTTGGAATTTTGTTTGCTGCACACGTGCAGTAACAATTTTCCTGAGCATTTTGATCGTGTGGGGTGATGCATGTTGCCATGTGCCTTGCAAAATTCCTTTAGCTGTGCGAGCAGTGGCAATGTTTGCCAACATGCACAAAATCAAGGTGTACTCCGTAGCGTTGTTAAGAGCAGTGGTACTAATGAGGAATGCTAGTGTCCATCACTGATAGAATGTATCTTATGGTTCCTTAAAGAACGTTTTAACTTGCTCCTTTGACAAGGCACAAAATACTGTTAGATCCTGGCACGATGAATAGTAACTTGCCATTTGAATGCACTCTAAGAACCAATTTGTGTCTTCTTCTGTACACGCCAAAATATAAAATACAGTCACCTGCTAGTAAAAAATCCCTCAGTGGAAGGTTGTTTGTATGACTTTTTTTTTCCTGTATAAATGTGATCACAAATTGTTAGCATTCATGTAAAGTTGATACTTGTTTGCTTAGTACAAAGCCTTGATCCTAAGGTGTATAATTAGGATAACGAATTAAAGCTCCATTATGATAGCATTCTAAAAATTTCAGTGGTGCTCTGAAAAAAATAAAGAGTAAGTGATTTTAGCAGAAAATTTTAATCTGTTTGCAGTTGCTCACTAAGAGATCTGTTCTTTTTGATACGTGAGTATAACACATACAAGCTGTAGTTGTGCTGTCGCTCCCACACCCTCTTAACTTTACACACCTGAGAAGTTCTATTTCAAGAATTTGTGCAAATGGTTGACAGATGAGAACTAGAAGAGCTCTCTGATGTATTCGAAGTGAGCTCTGCTTTCTGTACTATTGGTGAGCTCCTTTATAATTTTTTTTTCCAGAGAAAGGAGATATGAGAGTCAGGAAGAGATAAATTTATCCAGTGAGAAGGCAAATTAAAATGTACTATACATATAAATTCTACTTAGGAAGCATTGAAATGCAATACCCCAAAATTAATTCAGAAAGCTGAAGGTCTGCTGCTTTTACTCTTAGCATTTTTCTTAGGGGGGAGGGAAGAATGACACCTCTAACTGGAAGTGGGCACATAGAGTTAAAAAGGGAGGGTAGAGGATGGGAAAACTGGGAACAGAACTGGCAACAAAGCTGCGATCAAAGGTGGCTGCACTGAAGTAAGAACCTAAAGCAAACTGGCTCTAGGTAGAAGTTTTGCTGCTGAGTGACTTAGGAGGGAGCTGTGACCTGGGTCAGTCATGATTTCATTTACAGTCCAAGAACGAGACACTTCAGTGTTGAAGGAATCAGAATTCCATGTCAGAAACGTTAACTTTAATTTGTTTCCATTGCTCAGGAGGATGCAGGTTTTGCTTTGTTTTAACATTAAGCAATTGGCATTTTGGTAAGGATCTTTGCGTTTATTTGTTACATGTTAGTGATAGGCATAGTAAATAATATTCTTCACAAATAGTAAACTCCCACCTTGCTTTGGGCAGACTGAGAAACTGTCAAGCCTTGGACTTAAGCTCTTTTGGCTCTTGGTCCTGAGACCTGCTCTGCATGCAGACTGCAAGTTAAAGCAGAGATGAGAGTGAATGGCACCATTCTGGGTCCAAGCTTATTCATTTGCCAAATACCAATCATGACTAGATTTTTTTCTGATGATCCCATTATCATAATGCTTTGCTTATTAAATGTTGAAAATTTATATAACTCTTCCAAAATCAACACTCATTGTGATGAACTGGCCAGTTTTTACTCTGAGAGATGTGACTTGGTATTATTTGTACATTAGGGAACACATTGGCTTATACTAGTTCACATTTTCAATGTTGTCTTTGCAGTTCTATGAGCTGCAAGGTTATTTTTAAGAAATCACAGTCAAATTCCGGAGAATAACACCTTCAGAAAATTGTACCATACTGGCACTCTTTACGATCCAATGCAATTTTTCCCTTTGTGTAGGCAATAACAGAGGGCTGCTTGTACTTTGTCTTTTAGTCCATGTGCCAACTATGCCAGCTTGTCTACAAGACAGTAGTCATGGTTCCAAGTATCAAAGGGTTATGCTTCAGATAAATATGGCTTTGACAAGGTAATTAAGCTAGGAAAAGTGTCTCATTGTCTTAGTTTGCTTGCTGTCTATCCATAGTCTTTCTGTATATTTTTGCCTTTGAGGAGAAAAGATTCAAAAGATGGTAAGTTTGTTAGAGGTTTTCAGCATGTTAAGCTGAGTATTTTGGGCACTGCAGTTCAAAGATGCACGTCTTCACATACCTTATTCTCAACTGCTTAGCATTAAAATAGAGTATCAGTCTGCACCTATGTTTGAATTGCTTTTGGAGATTGTCTTGGTTTATGCATTACATGTAAACACAGTGGAGCATTTTTGAGTCAGTTTCAGTGGTCATATTGCTTTTCATATGGACTTACATACTGCCAAGTACTCTAGGAGGAGATACATGGTGTTGGGTTGGGACTGTTTTCCTTCTTTTCTGTTTACGTACTCTGGAGCAGTAGAATTTTTCCAAAAGTCCTTGAGTCAGGTAGAAAACATTTCTTCCTCTCTCCAAAGATTCTTCATTTTAAGAAACCTCAAATTTGTGCTGGATTCACTCTGACAAACTTGAGCATAGTGTTAAAGGATCTTGTTGACATTTTCACCCTGCAATGAATTTCTCTGAAGTATCTTGCAGCATTTCAGATGGCTTCACCTTAGCTACAGATAGTAATTGTTATGTCTGGCCTAAGGAAGCAATGATGCTGGTGTTGAACAAACCTTAACCAAAGGAAAATCACCAGGCAGATAGCCTCTCTTCCTTGATAAAGCAATGGTGATTCTTGGTTGAGAATTGCTGGTACATCTCCTAGAGATTGTCTCTGTCCTCTGTTCACAGAGTCAAAGGGGTTCTTACTGTCTTAAAAATGCTCAAGCATGGAGAAAATCCAGGACCATATCCATTCTTGCTCCATTCCTTCCTTATTGCCTTCAGCCTCTTACTGGTGGGTTATTTCTTACTCTATCAACTGAGGAACGTCTTAGAGAGTTTTGTGATGTCTTTTGTAAAGGCAAATGATATTTGTTCCCTGCTTGGCCCATCCTTTGGGGTTGGATATTATCTTTGTGGTACCTTGAGAGGAGTAACAAGAACATAGAGGCTGCAGGGTTATCAGTGTTAACATCTCAGAATTCATCTCTTTTTCATTAGGACTCAGATCCCAGTATATCTGTGCCCTGAGAACTGAGTTTGGGTTAAAGTCAAATGCCTGAAACACTGCTTGATCAAAAGAAGAGGTCATGAGCAATGACAGTGTATCTGAGGACCTTCTAATATCTCTGGCTGTGCTATCACTTGAGGGCACTTGCTCAATGTTAGACAGCAGGCTTCAGCACTGGAATATACTCACTCTGTGGATGGTTAAGATTGTACATTTTTTTTCCCCCTTGTGGATATTCATATCTTGGCTTGTTTCCAAGGCTTGCATGATCCCTTGCTAAAATAAGAGTACTTTTCCTTTGGGAAAACCAACTGGAAATTCCAGCTAAGTAATTGTAACCATCCTGTTTTTTTGTAAACGCACCACACATGCTGTAGGCTTATCGGCAGTGCCTGAAATAAGTGTCTGGTGTGGTTTTGGGAAGCTTGAGATAGAAGTTCTTTCTCCCAAGCCTTTGTCTTTGGAGTTTGCTCTTTCTAGAAACATGAAACTGGCACATTTTAAGGAAAGATATGTCTCTTGCTTTTTTCCAGCTTTTTGATGCAGGAAATCCAACGTGATTTATATGAAGATTGTTACATGTAATTGGTTTGTTCTTCATTCTGTTCTTGTTTCCTGCAGTCATCAAACATTGAGAGAGTTTTTTCTATTGTTTAGAATGTTTTAAGTTCTGAGGCTGTAAAAAGGCTAAATTTAATAAACACTGCAATAATAGCAGATGAAGTCAGCAGGGAGTTTGACAGAAGATTTTAGACCACAGTTTAAATTTTGAAGTTATTTTTTCCAGAAAGTGCGTCTCTGCAGCAGAGAATAAACATTTAGTTTTGCAGTACATTTAAACGTGATGAAACATGAAGGTGATAAATACTTGTTTTGCTTGTCCAACTGTAGATGATTGTCTAAACTCTTCAGTTAGTTGACTGGTCCTTCTGCTGCAGATTGGGGTCAGACCTTCAGTGCTTCTGGTTATTTGCATGTATGCTGCCTTAGCTGGCTCTGTGTACTTTGAAGTAAAACTTTTGCAATTATATCAGTGAGAATAATGTCTCTTTTACCAGGGTTATACTGAAGATAATTTCTTTCTTCTTCATGTATCTGTTCAGTGAAGAACACTACTACCCACAATATCTTTAAGTATCTGAATACAAACTACTGGTACAAGCCACTGGTAAATTGGTGAGCTACAAGAATGTTTGGGTATATTTATTCCCAATATAGGAAAATGCAAAGTCAGTTAAACTGTTCATCAAGAATTATTATATAATACTAAAATATGTGTTTATGGATGTGTGTATGCATGTATGATAGGAATAATTTTAATTCTAGAAGTTTTACTGTTGTAATGAGTGATCATCTCAGTGTTCTCAAGCTTCATCTTATCCCACTGAAATTGATAATAAAGCTCTCAATTTTGAAAATAATCATAAAAAATACATGTAAAAAAATCTAGTAAATTCTTACTGTTTATACAATCTTACATAATGTCACAGCATAAATAAATATGCTGGTAAATGCTAGTGTGCAAATAGTTAAAACACTTGATTTTTAAGTTAGCTGAAAACTGGCTAATTATCTTCTTCAGGATCCCGTAATCAAAGAGCTGTATGCCACTGTTGTGCTTTGTTAATGCTTTTGTTTCCCAGGAATGTTTTCAGATATAATTCTAAAATCTTGAAAAAGTGTACTTTGATAATAGTGCAGCCACCTGGAAAGTACATTATTAATGAGTACCCAATTGGTCTGTGAAACACCTGTGTTATTATTACACGATCAAAATACATAGAACTTCAATTTTCTGTACCAATATTAATAAACCACCACAGAGGTAAGTGGATATTAGAGTGAATAGTCACACAGAAAAATACTTTAGCAAAACCTAAGGGAAGTATTGTATGATTCATTGTATTTTTACTGAAGCTATTATAAAGTGGATGTAGATTATTATTTTTCTTTAAAACCTGAGTGTGGTAGGGATTTGGCTCTTAGCATTAGCAAGAAACAAGAATTCAAGGATTTCCATAGGCTTTTGTGACTTTTTCTCAATTCTAATCCATGTTATGCCCAGCTTGGATATTTCAGAAGCAAAGATTGGTTCTACAGGAGGCATATTATAGAAAAACTTCCAAACCTCATCTTCATTAAAAATTCATATAGAAGTGTTATGTTTAACAGGTGTTGACAGGTTTAAAAACCTGTTGCACTAATAATTTCCGAGGGATTTCCCCACTGCTTATTAATTTAACTATAATTTTTACATACTTGTGCAAAATGACAATAAATCTTTGATATTGTTTCTGTACTGCAAAGTTGCACTTCTTTAAGCATTAAAATATGGAAAGAACATGAAATATCGTAGCTGTCATTTTCTGCTTGAATTCTGTTGATCCTAATTTTTGTTATTAGCAAGAGTATCTTTAACTTGTGTGAAAGATTAACAGACCCTTAGCATTAGATACAGATTTTGGAATCACCATGTGGTGCTGTGGCTTGAGTGCTTCCAAACCATTGCCTGCACTGAACTGTTTCAGCACCCTGCCAGACAGCTCCATACTTGTCCTTTAAATACTTTATGTATGTATTAATCACAGCACAGTAATAGCAGGTTTAATTGTTTAATGCTGTCCTCATCATGTTCCTTTCATAAGCATCCGCCAACCGGTGCAGAACAATCTTTGGGTTTACCTGGATGAAATATGCCCTTTACATCTGTAGTTCTTGGCTGTGCCCATTCCTTGCTGTTACCATTTTTGTTCCTTGCAGAGCTGTCTGGGGCTAAGCAGCAGCTCTGCAGTTATGATATGCACAGGGAAGCATAGGGCAGGGGAAGGAAGTATCACGTACCCTGAGGGTTTGCACTCAGAGCTTTTGAATACAGTTCACAGCTAGTGAAAACTGTCATAACACCATTGATTCTGTTGACTGCACAGGCTGAAGAGAGTGTCTCAGGTACCTTGTCAGAAGTAATCTTCCTGAATACTGGGAAGGACAAGCAATAGAGTATGTTCAGTTATCACAGTGGTGAAGAAATGTTTGGGCTGTTTCTGATGTACCTTTTGGAAGATAGCGAGAATCTCTCTATTGCTATCACAGTCACAAGAGCACTGACACTGAGAGAAACCTTGTGGGGTCTTGCTAAAGATGCCATCTTTTAACATGATTGTATTTACTTCTTGATTCATTTGGATTGACCAGTTAATTGGCTGAAACTTCAAAGAAAATGAAATGTCGAAGAGGAAACTCAATACATGCTTTTCAAAGGGAAAGGTGCCTTTAGAGGAAGTGTTAGTATAGTTGATATTCTCTGTAAATGTTCAGCTGTGGAAGTAGGAAATTAATATTAGGTGGTCCTGATCTGGAAAGCTTGGCTGAAGAGTTTAAAGTTTCCCTTTGAAGTATATTTTGAAGTATAGCATATTTCACTAAATATGCCATGTTCTGCTGTATATACAAGCAAGTGATGTTCCTAGGTTGAAAATTTTGTTGAAATCCTTTGGCTTTGGTATTTAAGGATAGTACTGCAGGCCTACACTTCTGCAATAAAAGTATTGTTAATGTTCATTAAAAAATATATGCTGTTTAAAACATAAGCTAGAGAGCAAGTCATAGCCTCCAAAGTAGCAAATTTTTTCACCTTTTTAAATAGTTGACTGCATTGAGATTTTAGGTTTTGGTTATTAGAGGGAATGAAGACTACTGTAGTTAACAGAAAATTGGGAAGCTTCTTTCTTTTTTGAACAGTTTCCTAAATACTTTCGTAAGTCAAGCAAAGCTGCTGCTTGCTTCTGCTGACTCTCAGTATGGTGCATTATCTAATATGTGTGGTGCCTGAGGGCTTGCTGATGCCCCATAGTGGTCAGATCACCTCAGCTGAGTACAGTAGCTTGGTCAGACTGGGAAGTGATTCCCCAACTTCTTGCTCTTTGGTGTCTGAGATTGGTAATCTATGCTGGAATCTTTGTAAGAGAAGGATCCTGTTTTATCTGCAGAGCATCGCATAGAATTGGTTTTTAAAAATTTCTTTCTTGACTTGTAGTAGAAAAAATTAGACTTCATGTGAAAAAAATTTCTTTTGAAAAAGCAGTTTAGAACAGAAGTACTGTAAAATAAACAATCTGAGTTAGAAACAGTGAATAAACACAAAACAGCAGTCATCTTTCCATGTTGTTTTTACATTGATATGCACCCTGCTTTGAGTTATGTAACTTAAGTAATAGGAGTGTTCTTTGACCTTCATAATCTCTTTCTACACTGGTGGTACAAATGCTTATGTAAAGTAAAATTTCTTTTCTAACCAGTCTTCACTTTTAGTTATCCATATGATGATGATTTTATACTTTAATGAAAAACTGTTGATTCATGGAAGTAATCCTGTGTTCATGCATTATACAAAAGCTGTATCTGGTATTGTTGCTATTGCTAGGGGCTGATGTGTCACATTTTTATAAATCTTGTTTTTAGAATATCTTATTTCAGCCACCACAGCCCAGTTCTAGTTAAAACTCTGTTATGTTGATCCTAATGCAGTGATGACATATCTAAGAGAGTAATAATAATATTCCTGAGTATTATATATAAAAAAATATCCTGATATTCAAATAATATTCCTGAAGTATTACATTCATTTATTAGGAATGTAGCAAATCCTTACCAGTCAGGTGTTCCTAAAGATGTTGATCTGAATGTGTAAACTAAGTGGAATTTAGCAGTTTTTGGTTTACTTTTTCTCTTCTACTTCCCCCTGGTTTTTTAGTCGAAGTATACTTTTACATTATGTATCTTCATTATTCACATCTGCCTTTTCCAAAAACCAAATCCTGACCTTTTGCCCTGATGCCTTTGTGCTGCTCCATGGGCAAAGGAGAGGTGGTGCTTCCCTTCCAGAGTGTGTGTGGAGAATTCTCTTGACTGATGGTCTCCAAGATGGATCTCACCATTCCGCTTCCTCCTGTTCCTGACTTCCTACCTCAGCACAGGGCCCCACTGCTGAGACAAAGCTCTGAATCGCCCTGCCCATGGGAGGAAGCAGGTGGCTGAAACTTACCTCAGTCTTGAGGCATCCTCATGTCCTATAGATTCAAAATGAGGATTTGGGCATCATAGTATAACTTCAAGTCACTCTTGTCACGCATTGCTGTGGTGAGCAGAGGGTCTAGTTCAGCAGCATGAAAACTGACATAACCGAGTTTGGTTTCAAGGTTTTCATGTTGCTGAATTCACGGATAAAGCAGCTTGAATTTGGCTCAAACTTTAATGGTGCGTGTGAGTGTATAATCAAATTTGAAGGCATTTACATAATTACTGATATATCGGAAGCATTAAGAGACCTGTCATGCATTATTATGCTATCAAACGTGATACCCTTTGTAGACTGTGACACATGGAGTGTTTTTGTTTATACTTTGACATACTACAAAAGATTGTGCGATGCTTTCAGAAATTACATTGACATTATAGCAGTCTCTGTCTCCCTTTTTCTACACAGCAGTTTTCCAGAAAGAAGAATGTCAGTCATGGTTTTCTATAATCTGAAAGAGGATAAAAGTTGAGTTAGTTAATCATAATTTAAAAATTAGATAAAGGGTTTTTTTCTACTTCTTAAAGCTCTCACAAAGAGGACTTCTTCCTCACTCTACAGTACTCTATCTACAGGCTGTGAAGGTTGAAAGTTAAGGAACTTATTAAACTATGAACAGGAGTAGTTGAAAGCAGCAGTTTTAGTGTATCATGTTTGTAGCCTGGAAAAGAGTGATTGCAGAATGGAGTGGAAACTTCAGATCTTCAGGATTGATTCTGGATACTGTACAATAATAAAGGTTTAAATTATTACAGTTTGTATTTGTATTCTGGTATCTTCTTCCACAGACAAGAACGCAATAGTCATATTCTTGTTTAGATTTTGATTGGGCTGGTTTGAAAGACTGAAAAATTGCCTCCTAATGGGGTAGGGTTATTTTATTTTCTGGGGTACTAGACTTGCTGAGCTATATTTGTGAGAATTCTGTAAATATATTGTTCTCTGTTATACTCCAGGTGTGGGCTGGGGAAGTTGTGTAATCCAAGGACTCCATATGGAACTTGAGTCCACCCTCTCTGTAATGTACATTACAGGGACTATGCAAATCACAGCAGAGGGCATGTTAGTTTCACAGAGTGTATCTTGGACATCAACTTGAAAATGCAATATTCCTATTATAAAACTAAATACCTGAAATGTATGGAATTGGTGTATTCTGAATTGCATAAGTGACCATAGCATTGCAGTGCTTGGTCAATGAGAGCATTCTGGTAGGTGCCACTTGGTAGAAAGCTCTTGTGCCAAGTGTCACCAAGTGTGAGTGGCTGAAGACAGGTAACAACAACAAAGGGGGGGTTATAAAAAGACTGGAGAGACACTCTTCATGAAGGTCATATAGTTATAGGACAAGGAGGTATGACCTTAAGGTGAAAGAGGTTAAGTTTAGATTAGCTATTAAGAAGTAATTCTTTACTATAAGGGTGATGAGGCACTGGAACAGGTTGTCCAGAGAGGTTATGGACTCATCAGTGGAGGTGTCCAAGACCAGACTGGATGGGGCTCTGGGTAACCTGATTTAGTGGAAGGTTGCCTGCCCATGGCAATGGGGTTGGAACTAGATTTCTTGAAGGTTCCTTCCAACCCAAAATATTCTATGATTCTATCACAGCAAATGTGGCTCATCAGTAGCTCTCTGTTGCCACAAAAGACATTGCAAAGTCATCTTTGGTTTCTTGAGCAATAAGAAGTGAGAGAGTGGGGTCTCTGAGGCATTGGCTCAACTAAAGCAAATGTTCCTGGATGAAATCACTCCAGTTGCTCTTATTTCAAGCCTGCTATAGAAGATTAGAAAAGGTTGTGCTAGTCTGCTACAAATAGTTTCAGTATTGGTCCATGACTCTTGATTTTGTTAGAGTAGTAGATTCAAATACTTCTGCTCACTGTAGTGAATCATCTGTCTGAGGCAAGGATGTTTTCTACCAACCAAAGCAAGGCTTTTTTTGGTGATAGGATTGATTGCTCCTCCAAAGTATAACAAATCCCATCGGAAAGCAAGAATACTAAAGCAAATACTAAAGCATCAGGACTGCTTGGTCCATGATGAAAGTAGAAATGTTTTTCTGGATGAAGTAGATAAGAAATTGAGTGATGCTCATTTCATACACTTTTATCCTAAACTACTGACCTCCTCTTCAGTAGTCCTGAATTTCTGTCAGCTCAGTAATAGCCCTGGAATTTCATGTGTCTGTTTAGGATAATACTATGTGTGTGATTATTATACAGTTACGTTTTTGAGGGATTTATTCCCTGTGTTTGCTCTGCTGACTGAACCATACCTATCCTAGGAGTTGATTGCAGTATTTATCAAAGCTATGGAGCCCCCATTGGAG
Source organism: Toxostoma redivivum (assembly GCA_013397375.1). Lineage (NCBI taxonomy): Eukaryota > Metazoa > Chordata > Aves > Passeriformes > Mimidae > Toxostoma > Toxostoma redivivum. The sequence continues at coordinate 287,164 of VXBI01011588.1, forward strand.
CCATCTGTAGGTAATGGTTGTGCCATCTGTCACTAAAAACTCTGTTCCAGAGGGAGAGACAATATGCACAGACTTCATCATGCAAAGCCTGTAGGGTAGGGTTTCTGATGTTTGCTTTATCCTTCTAATATATATAAGTTCTGATGTTATACTAACTTCTAAAATCTTTATTGCAAGAGGCTTTTGAATACCACAGTAGCTGATACTTCATCCTTGCCCCTCTGTATGCATTATGCATTTTACTGAACTCCACACATTCCTCTGAGAGGTGAACTATGATCCCTCGTTGTTAAAGACTGCAAGAGTAGTAAAAAATGGGCAACACCAAGCTGCAAAAAATTTCCAACTAGTATATAAAGCTCAGAGATAATGGCAAGAGCCACAAAAACTAAGGTGCCTTTGGGTGCCAGCATACAATTTTCTGAATATTTTTGCTATGAATTATCAAGGATTACAGCAGCAGCAGATGTTCAAGGCAGCATGATATAGATTATGTATACCTTTGTGCTGTGATTAACAGAGCCAATATCCTTGCATGCTAAGAGATAGGTGACTTCAAAAAGTTTCAAGAGAACATTAACAGACTATTTCAGGAATGCTTTCCCTAAATATGTTGCTACCAAGAGCAACATTCAAAAGTTTTTGTGTTTTGTTTAGCGGTCTTCTAATTTGTGAGTAGCAGTAGTGGCATGTGATTAGACACCAAATTTTAAGTGAAATTTGCATTATCTTATGATGTATCTCATGTTGTATCTGGGGGCAATGTGATGACCTAGACAATATTGGATGTGGGAACCTATCATTGAAACCATAGGCCTTCACGACAGTAATTTTCATGACTTCGTATCTTCTCTATTGCACAAGCTTAATTGCAGTCCTTGTCATAGGCAAGGATATACCTTCATGCTTTGTGCTCATGGGGCCATGAATCCGTGTGTTGCCTCTTTCAACTCTGAGTAAAGTGTGGACCAGACACATGCTGGTAACCACAGCGTTGAGAGGCTGCTGTCAGATTTGCACATTGCCCAACTCTGTAGCTCATCCACACAAGTAGGACTCCTGAGCTACTCTTGTTCTTGTCCACACAGTGTTGGCAATCTGTCAGAAACAGACATGAAATGTAAAGCAACAAAGTAGTGAGGCTTTTAGTACATTTTTTTTTTAAATGCAACACAAGGAACAACTTGTACGAATGACAGCACCTTAAAAAGAGATATTGCACCTTAAAAAGAGGCGATACTATGCACTGCTATGTTAAATGGGAGAGGAACTGATTTAGCATAAGCAAATTAGCTTTAAACAAGCCCTGTGATACCTATTCCTATTCTGTTACAGATCAGATGTAGCATTAAGGGCCTGTCATGACTTATATGTGTTATGGTTGTGCACTTATGTATGCATTAAAATGTTCCAAAAATACATAGCAAGAACATTATATTGTCTTTGAGAGGTTATGCATGTTTAATCTAGACCGAGCTCCTGAAAATACTCATGAAATGTGGATGATCAAACATTTTATTTAAATATTGAATTTGGGAGCATTTGAGCGGATTATTCTTTGTTCTTTATGGATGTTCTCTCAACATGAAACGAAGGGAATATATAAATATATATATTTCCTTTTTTATGTGTTTTTTTTTTGCAGCATAGCAAGGACTTGCTTCGTTGCTAGGTAACAAGGTATTGCTTTATTTGCAGGAGCAGTAGCTGAGTTGATAGTAGAGGCAATGATTTATCTGAAATGTATTAATATATACTGGTGCAGTAATAATGATTATTGAAATAGCTTATTTTTATGTGCTCCATGCCATGGAAAAAATATATAATCAGTTCATTAGAATATTTCCTTCTACTGTGTAGAATAAATGCTTAATTACTAAGAATGTCCAGTTATTTAGTAAAATACCAGAATCTATATAATTTATTTAGTGTCTTAAAATGGGTTCTTTCAAATACAAAACAAGTAGTAATGTGGTACCGAAATAAAGGGATTTATAAGGTGTAGCTATAATTGTCCATTCATAGTTTTTTTGGCCTTTCACAGACAGGCTTGCTTTTTCAGCAGCAATACATTTTCCCCCAGGGATCAAGGCCAAACCTGCCAGTCACCAGGGAGAAGCTGGCTCCTTTCCTGTGGCAGGCTGCCATCTCGCTTCTGCCTCCAAGACCAGCAGGTGGTCTCCAGGCCACTCCACTGCCTCCTTTCTCACACAAGTCTGGAAATTCAGAATGGTCACAGTTGCCTTCAGGGTAAATGCTAATGCCACCTGCTGCCACTGCTGGCACAGTGACTGACTAGGTAATGCTGGATGCTGTATCTGTGACCAAAATGTCACTGCTGTTCATCTTGCTCAGTTCTGATATTTGCGAGAAGGAAGCATATACAGTCTTGGTGGAGTCCCCATCGACTTGATGCTTTCTCCTCTTAGGTCTGGCTACTCTTGGCCAGGTAAGCATCTTCATGCCTGTCTGTTAGTGAGATACCAGTCTCACTAGTGTTCATGGATGCAGGAAGACTGTTTGAGTACATGGAAGAGGATTCCTGTGGTCACACTGAAGAAAAAGCATGAAGTTGTTCTTTTATAGTGATGGAAGCCATATTGACTCAGAAGCAAGTTGTCTTCAGCATTAGCCAAATTAGTGAATGTGGTATGGCTGAACATTTTTTAGTATGATTCATGGAACCCTAAAATATCCTCAGTCGGAAGGGACCCACACAGTTTATCGAAGTCCAGCTCCTGTCTTTGCTCAGGACCATCCTCAAGAGTCATACTGTGTGCCTGAGGTTGTTGTCCAAATGCTTATTGATCTTTGTCAGGCTGTTGCTGTGATCATTTCCCTGGTGATTCCAGTGCCCAAACACTCTCTGGGTGAAAAACCTTCTCCTAACATCTAACCTGAACCTCTCCTGATTCAGCTTCAGGCCATTCCCTTGGATTCTGTCACTGGCCACTGGAGACAAAAGATCAGTGCCTGGCCCTGTGCTTCAATTTGAGTCACCCTTGCCTGAATTTTTTATACTTTTCCTTCTTGCAAGGACTGAAATTTAATAATAAATCACTTGTATAATTTTGCTATTTTAGAGTAAACATTGACTTTGTCAATCAGTTTTGAGTAGCTGCAAGTATTTTTAACCTGCAAGATTACCTGTTAGACTTTCAACTTGGGTTCCAGACACTCACATACTGTTCCAGAAAGCTGGAGTTCACCTCCACTCCACTCATACAGGTTTTCCCACTCTGATGGTTTTACCTTTGAAAAGGCTATTAATCTGTAGTTCTGATCATTCCGTTTCATTGGTTTGTTTGGGTTCTTTTTGCAAAGCAGGATCCTGCTTAATTTAAATAAAATGGGGCATTTATCAGTCTTTGATGGAGAACAAGACTAGTCTACAAGAGACAGTTGATGGGCAGGCAAAACCAGGATAGAAGAGATAGCAGTTTATCTCGATGTGCCTTACCTGTGATAAGTATTTGCAGCTGTGGGTAATGTTGCAGCTTGTTGTAGTTTCTGTTTTGTATCACACTTGACATTTTCCCTTAGACCTCTAATGACTTCTAACACAGTCATCAACATAATAAGTAAATATCTGCAGGCTTGGACACTGTCTTAAGAATGGAGGTATTCCTTATCATTTAGATTCCATTTCAGCAAAAACAATGAGTAAATAATACGAGGCAAAATGGTACTTTCACAGTATCTGGCTTTCCTGAAAAGTTGCAGAAAAGAAAAAAAAGCCAAAGCACAACAGTGTTAAAAAAATAAAATGTAGAAAGCAGTTTCTGTATCTATAAATGTAGAAAATCAAAAGAAATAAAAGGAAAACAGGACAAGTGAGAGAAAATGGATGCTGCAATAAATAAGAAAAGAGCAGCAATTATGCTTCAGCATGAGTCAAAAGGACAAATAAGGATGGTTGTCTTCTATAGGTCATCAAAAGGAGAAGTATTTGGAGCCATTGCTGGATAAGGCCTTCAGTATATACAATTTTGTTATCTTGAAGTTAGAAGAAAATTTTTTTTACATTTTCATGTCCTATCAACTGAAAGTTATGCATTAAGGAAACATGCATCCGGGGTAGGTCATCCTCACCTCAGTTTCACCTCTTCTGACAGCACCTAGTGTTCAGTGTGTTTGGGCTCAGTGTTAACTTACCTTGGCATTGGGAGCGTCTAGAGAACCCTTGGATCATCATCAGAGGCATACTAAGATGGACTGTAAGTCCCCAGATTTAGTGAGCTTTGTGTTTCATTTCACTGCTGTTTAAAATTCCCCAGTAGTAATAATGAGACTGACCGAGGACAACATTTGCCTGCCTGATGTTTTCCTTACTTGATGACTTGGTTCTTTGCTAAATAGAAGGTCACCTGTATGGCTATTTTGGTAAAAATGCTTTCCTTTTTGGATAAATCATCAAAGAACTGGTATTTTTCTGTTTTCAAAATACTTTAATATGTTAGTGTAGATGTGTTATAAGCTCAGAAATCAATCTGATCCTTGATCTTCTTAAGCATCTGATCTCTTTTTCCAGTCTGTGTCAAAAGAATGCTGTGTATAAATTCTGGATATGCATGCTCAGGTGAGAGGAATCAGTGAAGACAGTTGCTTAATTAATCACTGTTCTGACAGGAGCGTGGAATGACATTCACTCTACATGAATGTCATGTCATTTAAGTAGATACGAGTGCATAGCCCAGGTTTGTTTTGCTGACTTGTGTTTATCGTTGTAGAAGGACAGAATTGAATCTAAGTTTGGAGTGCTTTAACTTCTCTGTTATTAGCAGAAGAATACACAGAGTAGCATGATCCTTTTATTTGATGATGTGAACAGTAATTAAATAACTGCAGTTATGTAAAGTTACATAAGAAACAAGATTTGATGTTCTTGCTCTGAACTGTATTATTAAAAGATGTATTTTAGCATTTTTGGTCACTGATTTACTCCATTAAAGTTTCCTTTGGGAGAATATCTTTTAACCTAAAGAAGTGTGGTCTTGCAGTGATTCTGTTGGTCTTTCAAACTGATTGGGCATTTGACTGGAAGAATGATTTCCTTCAGAGGTATTAAGTTGCCACAACTTTCATGGAAGTAGATGGAACTCTTTTAATACCTTCATTGTGGTGGGGATACTGTGGCTTGCACTGTTAAGGGTAGGAAAAAGCGTGGTTAAGTAGTAGAGCTGTGGTGGGAAGCTGAAATTTTAATGAGGATGGAGGAAGCTGAAAATAATACAGAGAAAGAAGTACAGAGAGAGAAGTTCTGCTATGGGCCAAGGGAAGGATTATGGAGACATACACGAAAATCCATAGGAAAATGTGCTGTTATTTATGCTGCTGGTGGTACTGGTCAATCGCCAGTTGCCTTTCTAAAACAAGTCACTGTGTGATGAATGGCTCATTGGCTTTAATAAAAGCAGTCAGTTACAGGTGACTTCTCATACTGTTCTTCTCACTGCAATAGTGCACCCTGACTGATGAGAGCCACCAGCACCTGGTGCTCTTGTCTTCTGCCCAAGGAAAAAGCCAGTGCCACACGGGAGCTGGATTGGGCAGAGTGCCATGGCTTGTGGGAAAGTTCCTTGGTGTGTGTGTGTTGGGAAGGCAGAGGCAGATAAATACACCTTCTCTCTGGGGTGGAAGGCAGCGGAGTGCTGTGATGTGATGTGATGTGATAGATAGATAGTGGCATTAGAAATTCACTTTTGCTTTCTCACATATTTTTAATCAGATATTTTACTTTTTCGCAAGGATTCATGTTTGCCAGTTCTCAATTTGGATTTTCTTTATATTTTTGATCAGAAAATGCAATGTCTATTATGTAGCCATAATAGTTTTTCACTTAAACTAGTAGTCCATGAGAAAGAGTGTTGTTATCTTATAAATATTATCATTAGTTTATGAGAACAAAGACCACTCTGAGAAAATAGTGTGGAACATCTGATTTTAGGCTTGCAGAGAGTGAAGACAGTGAATCACTTCTTACAGTGCCTGGCCAGACTGCATATATGGTAGATGTTTTTTATTGGTCTTATTTCACCCATTCTGATTGTGTGGATATAGCAAGTAAATCCAGGATTATTTTATGAATAAGGCATGGTGTTAGGATTTAGAAGATAGGGTTTTCATTCCTATTAGTATGCCAAGTTTCACCTGCAACCTCAAATTTTTCAGTTAACCCATATGTGCTTCAGGTTTGCATTTGTTCAAAAGAAAATAGGAAAGAGAAATCAAGTTAGTATTTTTTCCCCTCTGCACTGATAGAAACATACACTTGCATTATTCAAAGACTCCAGAGTCACACTCATCAACAATATAGAATCAAGTGACCACATTGCAACAGGGAAGGTTGATTCTATATAAAATGAAAGAAAATGCATTAAAAATAGGCTTATAGCCTGATGTTTGTACTATAATAAGACAGACTAGAGTACAATAAAGCTTGATCTTATGCAATGTAGGATAGTGGATTGAATTTCTTAATTGCTAATAGTAAGTAATCCTTGTCTCCCAGGTATATAGAAGGTTAAAAAGCAGCCAAACCCGCTGCATTTTCATGGTGTCAGTCTCCTTGGCAGTTCTCTGTGGAAGCATGCTGATGGGCAGGAGGGAGGTTAGGAAGAACCTGTGGGTATGTATGGAATTGCTGTCAGGTTAATAAATTACATGGGTCCTCTGCAAAGTGGGTGCATAGAAGCACATATTGTATATCCTTCTGTGACACTCCAGCAGGGCATTCTTCTGGCTCGGGGGATTCAGTTATTCATTGCTCTCTCTCTCTCTTAATTTAATTTGTGAGCTCATTTCACAGTAGTCTATTCTACTCCTAATGCTTCTATGTACTTTCCAGAATACTAGAAGTGTATAAAAGCAGTGAGAAGAGAATAGACCCCTGAGCTTGGACTGTGTTTTTCACTGTGCTAAATTCATGTTTTACCATTTATAAGCTCTCACTCTACAAAACCTGTGCTGCTGTTATGAGATAAAATGTGTAGGTTTGGATTTCATTTTTCTAGGAAACTGGATAATAGACATAGAAGTGATGCATACAGCCACGTATCAGAATAGTTGTGTGTTATATGGCTGTTTTTGAAAGTAAAGCTCAAAGAATGAGTCTTTTATTCTTCTTCACATTTCTTTAATCATTTTTTAGCATGCTGTGAAATAAAACATACTGTGTCATATTTTTCTTCTCAAATCACCTTGCTCTACCCTATTCTTATTTATCTAGTGAAGCAGGAAGCCATGTCTGAGCACTTGTACTTTGCACCCTGCACTCCAGTTCTAAACTCATTTGATGTTCAGTTTACTGCTCTTTTTCATTTCATCCTGATGGCCGTGTCTTCTCTTATACTTTACCGTGGAGTGATAGAAGTCCTGGATGCCTGAGATGCAAGGACAAATCTTACCAAATGGGATGCATCCAGTTCTCTTCATTTCACCAAGGGTATCATTCTTCTCGAGACCCGAGATCCTTGTAAGCTTCCACTGCAATAAAACGTGGGTGTTAACAAAACAGTCTGGAAAGGTTGAAAGTTGACAATATAGGATCAAGAGCAGCTATTAGTAAAACTTGCTAACATCTGTATCTTATCCTAGCATATCATTAGAGTTGTGACTGGGATGAGCTATCTGTGGCTCTTAGCAACGACAGCCTGGGTGAAGTTCTTTTAGAGAAGGGAGAAACACAGCAAAACTGCAGGTTGTCCCCAGCTTGTCTCAGATCTGCCTCATTTTACACACGAAGCAGTGGGTTGGCAGGAGAGGATTAGCACTAACAGCAGTGTCCTTTACACCCAAGTCCCAACAGAGCCCTTTACAGAACACAGTCAGGGAGAGATACCGTCATACAGCTCCTCTCATCTTTGCATACGGTTTTGTTGTTTGATTACACTCATGTCCAAGCTTTTCTTTGCATCCCTCAGAGACTGTAAATTCCTTTTACTTCAGTGAGTCAGAATCGTTGACAACCCAGTGTTGTGAAAAGCTAAAGCTTTAGGGAAGGGCTACAAAATATCCTGTTCATTTTGTCTTACAAACCACAAGGAAAAGAAGTTGTCAAGTTTGGAAATAAGAGGTTTCTCTTAATTGGGATATGCATGTCACCTGAAAGTCTGATTTGGTCTCTGTAAGGCTTCTTTCTTGTCCTTATACAGCAAAAATGTGGCAATTTACAGTAGGGCTGCTCCAGCTTGGGTAGACTGTTCCTGTGTGTAGAATTTGAAAGTTTAGTTGTCCTTTAATTAGTGATTATCTACATGATGAAAAACTAGTTAACCTTAGGGCTTGAAATATTATAGGAAAAGAAAATTTTTAATTCAAAACTGTCTATGCAGTCATGTGACTTGTGCATTTGTCTTGCCATCAAAAGCTGAGATTCAAAAGTTTATGATTTTGGGAAGAAGATAGACTTTGTTGAGACATGTGATGAAATCAAAAGAGTGAAAGACAATATACAGGATCTGCTTACCCTCACCATAACTGTGCCATCTCTGAAATTGAAATAAAGAGTAATCCTAGGTGTTTTTCTAGCTCTGAGTATAAGCAGCTGTGAGATTGAATATATTTGTAGGGTAGGTCTGCTGAATAAGAAAATACTATTTTTACACAGTCAGCTTTCATTCTACCATTTTGTTTTAACGTTTTTGTTTTAACTTTACCCATCCTTTTCAGTTCTGCAATGCAGCATAATCCCTATTTTATTGGAGTACAGCATGTCCAAGTGAGACACTGGCTTCATTCCAGTCAATGGTATTTTGACATTGACATCAAGAAAACCAGGTTCTCATCCTTGTTACCAATACGTGGTGTTTGAAAGAGAATCGTTCACTGGCATTAGATCATTGCAGATGAAAATATGGAAAATATTTTAAATGCTTTCAGGGTTCTTGTGCATGTATGCTTTGTTATTAAACAGTGTCAAGCTGATATTCAGTGTACATTCAGAAATTCTTAAAAAGCAAAGATTCCTTTGGGAACAGGGCGCCTCACAACAGGAACATAAGTGTAAGTGTAGACAAAAGATCAAGTGTTAGCTCAGGTCTAAACATGAGCAGTTTCTATAGGGACTGTAGGCTGTGCAGCCCCAGATGTCCAGCACCCTGGACTTCCAGGAAGCTGAGAAGGCTTCTCACTGGGTCCTCCTGCCCTGGAAAAAGTACATGGATCCACAGGCAAGGGCAAAAAAATCCAAAACCAACAAAGGCATTTTGATTCTTCTTGGAGGATTTTGTTGTTAATATTAGAGTTAATGAAACACCTGACCTATTGAATTGTTTTCTTAACCGTTTATCCAACTTTAAAATGCATGAAAAATTCAATGCCACTAACATAGCAAAAAAAAAGATTCAAATGTGTGTTCATGGAGTGCATAATAATCTGCAGTGTATAGATAACTTTTCAGTTTGCTGCACAAAGATTTAACTGTGCAACTTTGAGCTAAGTTAAAATAATGATATACATTTTCACATTTAATTTTAGATCCTATTTTTCAGGATATGGGTCAGCTTCTTATGTCAGTCTTGCATTAGTCTTGTTGCACAAAGCAGACCTGCAACCAGATCTTCCACATTTTCATTTCTTTAAAATACTGAACTGTTAATGAGATAATTATATCTACAAATGCAGATGTGTCCAACAACAGTTCTTGTCTTCTTGCAGTCTGCCCAACAAAAGTTATATTTCCTCTCTTAAAGAAATTCTTTTTACTAGTGACTCTTCTGCTGATAAATCTCTGGAGTATTTTTTAACTTTTCAGGAATTAGAGATTTTAGAGAGAAAAGGTTTTTCCATCTCATCTTCATTACAGTTGTAAATTTTATCAGATTTTGCTATCTCACTTGTCCACGTACTTTCTCTGCTGTTGTGAGGAACATTTTAGCACAGTAGATTGTGTCTGCATTTTTGTTTGGGGTGGGGGAAGCTGCTTTGATTTTGAACTTAAAATAAATTGTGTGAGTCTCTGTGAGACCATCTGAATGAGTAATTCCTCAGCTGTGTACCCCAGAAAGATGAGGCTTACCTCCCAGCTTTCTCTGACCTGGAAGATGTTGTTGCTATTCCAGTCCAGGCTTTGGTGGTCTCTGTTTCTCAGGCTTGTTGTGGCTGGCTCTGTTGCAGTAGTATGAAGAGTTTCTTGCACATTTTTCTTTCCTGCTTTCTAGCCATTGTGTGTGTACAAAGACGGTAACACACATCATACATTCTTACTTAAGTGTGGGTGTATTTATTTAAACCCCACATACTTGCACACCAAGTGTTTGGAATCAAGTCGATGAGTCATGCCAATGCAAAATTCATTATACTTTCCATTTTATGCCTTGAAATTATGCCTTTATGAGGAGGATGGTCTGAGAGTTTTGTCAATACAGGTCACTGGAGGGTAACTCTGAGGGACATCGGCCCAGATCTTGTCCATAGAGCGCTCTGTATTTAGAGGTTTTGTACTCTTCATATATGGAAATTCTTCCTGCCCTCGATTTATTTTTGATGCAGGCTGTGTTAATGCACATTTCTTTATCACACACACAGAATAAAAATGTGGTTGAACTTTAAAGAATAAGTGACTGCTCTTGCACAAAGAGAAACCTATATATATATGTATTCTGCATATATATCACCTGGCCTTTAATCTTAACAGGTCATATGAGGTGGTGAGCTGTGAGGGAAATACTGCCCTTTTTCCTTCCTTGATTTTCAGAGATGCATGTGGGGGAAAAAAAAAAAAGGTAGAGTAAGGTTTTTTGCTTTATGGTGCCTACTGAAAAATAATTCCATGCAAATCTTATGGTAGACATTCTTCATTGTGCTTGTCAATTGTTTCACAGCTTTACACGTTTCAAATGAGATAGCTGGACTACATTGCTTTAGCATTTAAATGAAGCCAAATTAGTATTCTGTCAGCAAGCAGAAGGGGTTTTTATACTAGAAAGGTGTAGGAGGGAGATGGATAATGGGGGATGAAACTGATACAAACACATGATATTTTGTTAAAAACATGAAATTCTGAACCAAGGAAGCTTGTAAAGATGACCCTAGATGATTTTTAACATACATGCCTGTTCCCAGGGACTTATGAATTTTTTTATCAAAATGATACAATGGTAACATACAAGAGGAAATTTTTATATTTTCTAAGTATTTCTTGCATCATGACACAGTAATAATTTTTGGTTTAGACAGTAAGGAAATGTATCCTGGTGAGGAGATTTCACGGGATTTAAAATAACTAAAACTTAGATGCACAATTTTATACAGATAATAATTCATAGCAGGAGCCCATGTTCACAAAATCAGTTCTTTCTTCAAAATGTTATTTTATAGCTAGCCCTTCTGCAAAATGCTTCCTATTGGTAAAACATTGTGTTCTCTCTATGTCTTATCTCAATAAAGAATTAAGCAATCATACTGTGGTAGTAAACTCAGTTGTCCTAAGTCACAGCTGATGAGGGGAGGTGGTTGCAGTTCTCCTTGCAGTACCATTTGTACACAAGACTGCACAGACCATGAAAGAATAGAAGCTTATGTGGGTGTTTGTTCTCTTCATTTCCACAGTATCCTAGAGCTGCAAAATAAGGACAGAGATTGCTGAAGAATGAGGCGGTCTTTTTCTGCACCCCTGAATGGTTATCCCGTAAATAACGTATATAATAGACATTAAACATACATTAAAAATGTTAATTATGTGGTTATTTCACTGCTTATGGAGGAGAGCAGATGCCATTAAATCAAATCTGATTTTCTTATTAATTCAACTGCTTCCTTTCCATTTTTTTGTGGACTTTTTACCTTAATCATTGATCAGCAGTTTTTGCTCATTTTTTTGCTGTCATTTCTCCCTGTCACCTCTGCAGTGGTCAGCTGAATGAGGTAGGAATATGGTTACAAGTGTAGATAAATTTCTGAGCTGGGTGGTGAGTGATGGGTGGTAAAGAAATGAAGAGGACCTAGAGGAAAGCTGCAAGAGAAAAGGAATTTGGGGTTTCTTGAGCTGAAAATAAGATGTGAAGAGAGAGAGGGAGAAGATTGACAGAGAGGGAAGGAAGTTGAATTTGCAAAGAAGAAAATAGGAAAATTACCTGAATAGGCAGAAGATACACATAAAATAATCTACTCTGGTTATCACAAATGCCTTCTGATGTCACCTACTGATATTCTCGAAATAGTCGCTTTTTAATTTTATTGTAAAATGTTAATCCTTCCATTAGCTATTTCTCATCTGATTACTATAATGATCCATTTTCTGGTCTTCCTATTCTTCTCTCATGTTATTCATCCTCTTAAAATTCCAGCACTAATTTTATCTCTCGTAGGTTCCAAATTTTCATTTTGCTTTATTATTTCAGGAGCTTGTGTTGGTTATATCTGCAGTTAAGGAGCAGATTAACAAAATATAACATTTGCATTTTAAGTTCTCAACAGATACAATTCTTTGTACAGTTAGTACTTAATTGTAACTCGTGGTGTCTCTCACCATCTTTTTCATTTATGATTTGCACATGGTGTTTTGTCATTTGTTTGTTTTCCCATGGTTGTGGAGGAATCCCTGGCCTGTCCAAGGTCTTTTTCCCGCTGGTCTGTAAGACAAATGTAGACTGTAATGTTCCACAGTCCTAGCTCTCTCTGAAGATGAGAGCATTCACTGATGCCTGAGATGAAGCCAGAGATGAAGCATGCAGCAATGCATTCAGCATGACCCTATTTGCAGTAGTGCACCTGCAGGACAGCAGCAAAGCAGCTCCAAATGGGAAGGGCACTCTGCGCTGGTGGTAGGAAAATTTGTGCACTGTAGCATTCCACTGTGCTTCAAACTCCTCCATCCCTAAGCCTACCAGCATCCTGGTTTTGAACTGGAGCTTCTGTGTCAGTCCCCAGAAGGCTCTACCAGCAGATTGCTGTTGTCTGGAAACAGCCTTGGAATTTCAGGGAGCTAGTTAGTGCACTGTGCTCTGCTCCCTGTTTTCCAAACTGAAATACACATTTTCATAACCTGAGCAATTCTGAAGAGCCAGTACATTCAGTGTTTTCTTGTCACCCAGAGGGTGTCTGGGCTCTGGCACAGGCTCCCCAGGGCAGTGGTCACAGCACCAGGGCTGACAGAGCTCAGGGAGTGCCTGGACAATGCTCTCAGGCACAGGGTGTGACTCTTGGGAATGGTGCTGTGCAGGCCGGGAGCTGGACTCGATGACTCTGATGGGTCCCTTCCAACTCAGCTTATTCTGTGGTTCTGTGATTTTATTATATTTTGCTAATTTTAGGTATAATCCTGTATCTTCAAGTGTGAAGAATCTGGATCATTTTTCCCATTTCAACCATGCCACACTTTGATGGCAAAAACCTGCCTGCAGCGCTCTTTGCTGGGTCTGTCATTTGGGGCTGTAGCCAGGGAGGGCACCTGGCTCCTGGGCCATGGCGGGAACATCAGAGCTCGGTAAATTCCTTGTGGTCAGTGTTCATTCATGAAAGATCACTGAACCAAGTTTAGGGTGAAACACAGAAAAAGTTCCTGATGATAAAGGACTTTCTCACTGCTACATAAGCCTGTGGTTTTTAATGCAGAAATATAATATAACATTTCAAAAACATTTTAAATTAAGCACACAGTTCTGTTCAGAAATTTGGTTTACTTATGCAGTTGAGTATCTGTGAAAAATCTGTTTGAGAAGAAAATATGGACACAAAATATGAATGGAAAATATTTCATGATTCAAAGGTTCTTATTACAGCAGAAACAAGTTTAAATGTCAGGGTTCTTAAAATGAGAAAAGGCTTACACTTTTCTGGATCCAGACTGGATCCCAAATACAGGAAGAATTTTAAAACCCCCGTAAATGAGATGTATGCTTGAATAGTAGACTTTCTAAAACTATACTTAACAGTGACTAAATTTAGGCTTAGTGACTAATTTGAAATCCAAAATGTTATTTAGTTCTCTAGTACAACTCAAAAATACATTTTAAGTAAGTCGTGTGAAGATACCCCAGGTGGCTACAGATTAGAACATAGAAAATATGTAGATTACATTATCGTGTAATTGTCCATAGTAAGAGTTTTTTTCTCTTTGCTTGTTATTCATATAAATCTACTCTTCTGATTCATTATTAATCACAGTTCATGTGGTGATTTGGCATAAAATGCTCAAGACAGAATTTCTTATGTTATAGTGAGTTATGTATAGTGATCTGTACTGTAGTGTGTGTTTGTGGCAAGATCATATAGAAATATAATTGACTTCACAATAATTCCTCTGGCTATTATACCTAATACTATAAATTAAGAGATATAAATGTATTTGTAAACTAATCTCTTGTTTTGCTGTAGCAAAACTTGTCATCCCAAACAAATGTAGATTGTCATGGCATTATTTCTGGTCTGAAAGGTGATTATTTAACATTGTAGTAACATTTGTAAAATAGGATTAAAATAGAGTATGATCTTCATAATGCTTAAATGGGCTGAATCAGTTATATAAGATTTAATTGAAGAAATGTGAAAGTGATTTATTTTGAAAGTACAGATCACATGAGAATATAATGAGCTCTGAGTGTATCACTGAACAGCATTACGGTGGAATAATTTGGGCAGGAGGACTAGAGCTACAGAGTATTTGACTGAACATCAGTTAACAACAGAACACAAAAAAAGGAATGCTGTACATAGTAGCAGGAAGAGTGTGTATAAAAACTTGTCAATTTCTGTCCCCTAGTGTGGTTCTCATCATATTTCACCTGGGATAATGTGTTTATACATTGTATTCTTTATGTCGACTTTAAACAAGCTAGGAAAAGAAAACAAATTTCTCTTCTTGGTAGGAGAGTTTTGCAAAATTGTATGTATGTTGTGATAAATTACTTGCAGAAGAAAATAAAACTGTTCATAATGATGAATTATTTTCAGAAGTCAGTGAGGACAGAACAAGAGATGTAGAAGTGACCATTTAGGTTAAATATTAACTAAAACCCTAATTCAAGAATCAGAGGGGTTAGTTGTTGGATTAAAGATATTTATAATCATAGGATCATTTAGGTAGGAAAAGACCTCTGAGATGATCGAGCCCAACTGCTAAGATAACAGTGGTAAGTTTTAGCTAGCACTGCCAAGATATTTGCTGAATTACAATATTTAGAATTATAAAAAGACATGACTAGAGATACGGGAGATTCTTGACAACATTCACTGTGGTTTGGAAATCAGTATAGATGTGATTCCGGTCATCTGACTTCTTGCAACATGGGACAACTATCCTGCAGTTAGATGAACCAACAGGTTTGATAAGTAATTTTGGTTTCATGGACATCCAGTATCCCCTCATGTAGCACTCTGTAAAGTAAGGACCTGCTGGTGTTACTGCTACTGATGGGAAAAGGGAGGAATGGAGCCTTGGAACTGTCTTTCCTTCTTTTGACTTTATTGTATAGGTTGGATAGGGTTAAGATAAAGAACAAGAAAATCAAAGCCTAAACCACAGAGATGAGGTTTATTTATCTTCCATTTGAAGAGGACTTTCTTTTTTCAGGAACTTTTGATAAGGCTGAAGAAAAGAGTAGAGGTGTAGAAGGCATGCTGCACTATCCTGTATGAGAAGTCTGTCCTGTACAGCCCTTCTCACTGAGAAAAATTAAATAGAATTTGCAGCAAGAAAGCCTTTCCCATGACAACCCATTCATTGATGGGTTTTGCCAGAATGCTTCATTAGTAATGCATCTGCCCATACTGTAGATTCAGAAACATAAATCCATATTCTTTTTCATTTATAAAATAACTTTACGGATAAGAAGTTTGAGATGACCAAAACTTTTCCAGTTTTCACTGTTAATTAGAAGTTTGGAGTATCTTTTTTTTTTTTTTAACCATAGTACAAAATCAGCCTCATGTTTGGAGAGCTCTTCAGTACAGCTTGCTTTGTTCTAATTTGGTTATGTACAAAAATGTTTCTTCCTTAAGCCAGACTAATGTTGAATGTTTAATGAAGGAATCTGCATAAGAAGATGTGTAAGATCTGAACTGCCTTGTGGTTTCAATCTCTCTCAAATCACACAGACAATAATCTTTTCTTATGGAATTCGTTGTGTTGCTCAGAGCCTCATGGGAAGAATTTACTTGAGCTATTGACAAATGAATATTTTGCCACTTAATTTGTATCCTTTTGTAACCCCACTTTTTGATGGTATTCCTTCCTGCTCTTACCTCAAAGCATGAAAGAAAAAGATATTTTGAGAAATGCTTTTGCTGTCCCCTTGCTGCCCCTGGCAGAGTTAATCCAGCCATCCTGCTGTGCTTATAGAGCCTGTTCTTTCCCACCCACAGTGCTTCCTCCTCACAGATTAACAGTCAAAGTACAGGATGATGCTGGCTCTGCCTGTGATGTATGATTCCCCTCTGCCATGGTGGCCATTGCCTTTTTTAAAATAAGGACTATCATTGATACCATTGTGACAGCATTAAGGATACAAAAAAAACAGGATCTAGAGGAGAACTAATAGCTTTCTTAAAGCCATATCATATATTTGGATAGTGTGCAAGATTTGGGGTTAAGAACCTGGCAAGCAGCATCACAATCCAAATTGAATGTAGATTAGTCAAAATTTCTCTTAATTTATTTAAACTATGCTGATCAATCAGATTACCTGAAAGAAAACAGTAGATTACTTTAGCTGGAGTTGAGATGAATTGGTAGCTTTTATGTATGCAGTAGTTTCTTCCATTTGGTGTTAAAGGATGATGTTGATGAAATGGATGGGAATGTGAAACTTGGGGAGAGGGGCTGGCATTTAATTCAATAATTATTTAATGGGAAAGGATTACAAACCAAGATAGTAAAAGATGTATGGAAAAATAATTAGATGGAGAATTTTTTTATTAATTATTTTTATGCTAAGGTTGTATGTCACAACCTATACTGAGTTTATCAGTTATTCAAAGTTTATTCTTCAAGAAGTGTCCTTTCTGAAAGAAAAGTGATGAAATTGGTCAGCTGGCTGCTGCTGCAGTGCTGGTACAGCAATAATTGAGGGTCCTCTTTACATCATGTCATATCTGTTGGTGCATATTTCTTGTAAATTAATGAAATTAACATCTTGATAGTGGTGACATTTCTGGATGGCATAACACATGGTGCCCAAAAACAAAGTTAAAGTTGCCTATTACCAGCATGTCACAAAATGTGTCCTTCCTTCAGCTGGCCAAACACTGTCAACAACAGTGGTATAGCCGAGGGTAAGCAGCCACTCTGCAATAGGGTGAGTCCACACTGATAACTGTTTAGACAAGAGCTGCTGAGTACTAAAATGCGTGGGCTTATAGACCTTGGTTTCTGTTAAAGCATTTGCTTTATGGGTCTTTACTGACTTTTTTTATCCCAGCTGCCCTCCTCTTTTGGGTGGTCCATTGTGAAAGAAGCTGCAGTTTCCCTGTAGTGGGTTCATCTTGTGTATGACTCGTGCTGCTGTAAGCACAAGCAGCTGCTGGAAACAAGATTTCCACACCTTCTTCTTTCCTCCATGTCTGGCTGTACTTTTCAGCCCATTTACTTGTGCCAGTGTTAGCATTTCTGTGATCAAGGAACAGAGGAGATGTGGAGCTGGCCGTACAGAGAGCTGCTCCCTGCCCACCTCCCACATCTGTTTTTGGAGTGGATGGGATCCCAGGACTGAGATCCCTGGGAGGTTGCTCTGCTGCAAGTGGTCCCACTGCAGCCCAGAACCCCTTCTGTTGGACCAAACCATAGTATTTCTTTCTGGGGGTGTTCAGCCTGGAGAAAAGGAGGCTGGGTGGGACCTTATTGCTCTCTACAACCACCTGAAAGGAGGCTGTAGCCAGGTGGTGGTCAGCCTCTTCTTCCAAGTTACAAGTGACTGGATAAAAGGAAATCACCTCAGGCTGCACCATGGCAGGTTTAGTTTGGATATTAGAAAAGAATTTCTTCACCAAAACCGTTGTGAAGCACTGGCACAGATGTCCAGGGAAGCAGTGGAGTCACCATTCCTGGAGATATTTAGGGGATGTGGCACTTAGGGACATAGTCTAGTGTTGGACCTGGCAGTTGTAGTTCTGTGGCTGGACTCAGTGACCTTAAGGGCCTTTCCCAACTTAAAGGGTTTCCATGATTCTGTGGTTCTATGATAGCACAGCCAGCATGAAGTCATAGTCTCTGTGCACAGATTTCCCTTGAACTAGATATTTAAGAGTGGAATTGATGTTTTTAATGTGAATGTTTTACAGTACAGAAAAATAGTTTTACTAAACTGAAATAATGGTGATGCAGAAGTAATTAGGTCTTCATGCATACATCTGGTACCTGACAAATATACCAAGAAGCTAAGTCTGCTCTGAATAGCATTTCTTAACATCAGTTCTGATCCTCGGTCCAGGTTCTTCTCTCCAGTGTTTGGGTTTTCCTTCTGTATGTTAATGACAGTCTTTTTGTACTCATTGTATATTTAAAGAATGTTGATGATGTTAGAAAAAAAAAAAAAAAAAACAAGCAGAGAGTTTCATAAAACTCTAGTAGTAGAAGGTATTTAACACTACCCTAGGTTGTTCACTATTTTTGCTGCAATTTTCATCAGTCTATATAATTGCATGATATAGAAGTAAACAATTTTCGTTCCTTATATATTAATATCTTCATAATTAACTGATACTATTCACATATTGCAGAGCTTACCTTTTTATGAAAGCCTTGGTTATGACTGTGAGCTAGAGTAATCTGCATTTTTACTCCAAGCAGTGAATGGCTGTTTGCTTGTTCTGGTATTGTAAGAACTCTCATTAGTCTGTGTTATTATTGGCTTTAAAAAAATGCCATTTTCTTAGTAGACAAATGTCCCATTCTTTAAATGGGCTTGAATGTTTGAGGGCTTTTTCTTTTGCTTGGAATTAAGTCTGCAATGAAACTGGATCAAAATCAGAAAAAAAAGATCCATTTCAGAGCTATTAAAATTTTCTATAGAGATTTTTACTTTATCTCTTATTTCTCGTTACATGAGCTGTATTTCATGCTTGTGTACAGATTAATGTGCTTTGCTGATAATTGCCTATTAAAAATAGATAAATAAATTATTAGCTCATTATGAAATGTGTTGTAGTACCAGTAGCTTTAATTATAATTTATCTGCTGTGTATGTAATCCTGCAAAATATTGTGGGATAACATATTAGTATTGCAATTTCTCTCTTGTATAGTGCTGTATGATTAACACTGAAGACCTCAGGCAGTAAGTACTCCTGGTCTCTGTGGCCACACATTCTTCAGATCTGATCTGAACCAGTAACTAGACCTATTATTAGCTCAACACACAGGTGAAAATGCAAGTCTTCAGTGGAGGAAACAGTCTGTCTTCTAGCACACAATTTGGTAATGTGTTATACCTTTCAAATTATCTAATATTTTTTCTACTTACTTCCTGTGAAAATTGAATGTTTTCCTTTGTGTACAGACCTGGTTAGTGCTTGCCATTTTTCACATAAATAATATTTTCAGCCTTGTCTCTTAGAATAGGTAATCGTTACTGTAACAATCCTGGTGTTTGTATGTATACTAGATCTTTTAGATTTCTGATTTATGGAGTTTTGAGACTAATGTGACAAAAATGCATATATGTAATGTTTGTCATTACATCTGAGGCTTGTAAAATGATTGAACTGTGACTTACTTCTTAAGAGGCCATGTATTTAACTTTTTAATTAAAAAATTGTTTTTAAAAAACAGTTCAGCATGTAGTCTGAGACATATCCTCAGGAGGCAGAGTGGCCAGGTATCAGTTTTCAGTCAGGTCTTATTTCACTGCATTTTCCTGGGTTTTTTTTAAGAAAATATTAAATTGATATTTTTTTCACTGAAACATTTGTGCTTATTGATTACAAGCACAAAACTACAGTTACTATTTTTATCTTTAGTGGAGCTATAATAGTAGCACCTGGTATTTTCCGTTAGCCAATTTGGAAAACACTTTCATGACAAAAATGGCTTGTCTGGCCAAGTCAGGACAAAGTCTGTCCTGAAAACCCCCTACAAAAAATAATGAATTCTCACCTGCCTCAGTCTGACCTGGGGTGGCAGTAGCCACTTGGAGGAGATTCTTGGCCTTTGCTTTCTCAATGCCCTTAAATGGAAATCGGCCTCTCAATTATTTGAGTTATAGGAAACCAAACAAACATCAGTTCCTCATGGTAACATATAGAAATGGGACTCACAAGACAGGCATTGGTGAAGTGCTGTCATCAAGACAACTGACATCTGTTTCCAGTTGTGTAATTAATTCCAGAGGATTGTGACACATATTTCATATCCTTGTTATATGAAATCATTATGATATTAAACAATAAGTCTCTTACAGGTGTCTTTCTAGGCATAATAAGCACTTGCTTCCCCTGCAGCTGTGGACACCAGAGAAGTTGCAGCAAGGCTCTGACCAGCAGGATGCTTTGGTGCTTCTGTGTTGCCATGTGCTGAGAAAGAGTATAAAGTATCCCCATGTGAAAAATGCAATAGAAGTCTAACATGGTTTGACTGGATTTGGCTTTGTCTGACACTGGTAAAGCCACTGGGCATTCATAGACTCACAGAGTGGTTTGGGTTGGAGGGGGCCTTGAAGAGAACCCAGTTCTGAGCCCTTTGCCATGGGGCCACCTGCCACTAGATCAGGTTGCTCAGAGCCATGTCCAGCCTGGCCTCGAGCATTTCTAGGGATGGGACATCCATGACTTCTTTGAGCAACCTGTTCCTCACTGTCCTCACTGTAAAGAATTTGCTTTTAATATCTAATCTAAAGCTGCCCTTTTTGAGTTTAAGTATCATAGATGACTTGGGCCTATTTAATTTTCAAAGCATACCAATTATTACACCAAGCAATCTTGGTCAGTATGCAGAATATAGAGTTTTTTAACCTTTTTGGTTTGTTTGGTGGGTTTTGTTTGTATGTTTGTTTTAACTGTTAAAACTGACAGCAATTCTGTGGATGGGATCTATAAAATTGATGCTGAAAATTTATACAAGTATGTTTAATCCTTTTTCAAATTTTCAATAAACCAATCCCATTGGTCAGGTGAGCTGTATGGTTGATCTGAGGTAATTTCCTGGGTATTCTGGGCCCTGCCATGTTTTAGGATTAGCCCCGTGGGGAAGCATTGTGGCAGGAGAGGGGTGGTAATCAAATGTATCCCTTCATCTGTAATTCCAGATAGCTTGGAGTTTATTCCAATATGACTAGCAGTAAAATGGTTAAGAAGATTTTAGCCAGTGTTTTGAGCTGTTTTCTTGCAGAAATAGGAAGATCCTGCTTTTTTTGGCTTGTATTTACCATTTTTTCTTGCAATCTGGTGTCTGATGCTGCTACTGGAGAATCACTAGCACTGTTCTGATCACTCTTTAATTTTATACTTTGTAGCTGGTTCATAGTGTCCAATTGCTGCTAACACATTTAGTCTAGACCTCCTGTGCTATTATGATCCTTATACAAAAATTTTTCAGATTATTCCAAGAGAAGGAAAATTAATGTCTTGAATTTCAGTAATTTTTGTAATATTCTGGAAAAAAAAAGTAGAATCATACAGTATTGAATATTATAATTCAATTAGAGAAAAGATCAGGCAGAAGAATGTTGCAGAAATAATGCTCATTTTTAGGTGGAATAACTTCCAGCATTTGCACATACACAGTCATCAGGGAGTTACTGGGCTACATGTGTCTTTTGAAACATCTGTCAACTAAGCCAGAGATCTAAATGCAAAGTGTTACATTAGTTATATTTGTGGATTTCTTATATTTTCTAGTGGAATTTCATTTTATGTGCTAATCATTGCAGAGTACAGAAGTAAAAATAAGATTAAATTTTTGTGCATGTATCAGTGCTTTGGACAAATGACTTCCCCATTCTTTTTTAATTGTATTACTACATCAAATACATGAAATAGAGTAATATAATTTTTGTCTCGGGTATCCTGCTGTCAATGTGGAAAAAAGCATGTCATGTACATGCTTTTTTTTTTTCCTTTTGTCCCAGTAATGAGATAACATGCTGTGGATGGCCTTGAGCTACTCTGAACAGTTTCACGACATGTTGTTGCTGATTCCTGCAGCCACACTGCAAAACTCATTTCACTGTTGTATAGTAACTGGGCTACAGTCCATTTGACAAAATGCCTCACTGCATGACACTTAGGTGCATTGTGTTGACTGTCCTTATTCAGTGTTAGTTCTGTGTTATGGTGTTCACCATAACCTGATTTTTAGAAATGATATACCAGGAAAGCTACCTTGTGGGCTGCTTAGGTGCAAGACTTTCAACATTAACACATTTCTATGGTACTGCTTTAGGCAACTGTACCATTTCACACTGTTGACCTATATTTGTGATATTTGACATTTTTGATAAATACTGTCAAGGATAATCCATCACAGGACAAGTTTCCAGAGTTTCAGGATGTTTGTTAAACCCTCATAACTCAAATGTAGAAGTGTTTCACAAAACAGTATTTTACATTTGTAAGTTGAGAAACAGGTTTTCCATGTAAGAAAATTGCTAGGAGTCATTTCCAGAAGAATGCAGCTGTCTTCAGTTAACGGGGATGTGCTCCAGATGAGACTGGGATGCAGCTGCCTGTTGCCTGAGGACCATATGTTTCTGTAGGTTGCATCATTAACTCCCTCTCATTCACATTTGGGGCAACCACCATTATAATAGAAAAACAAAATGTGGAGTAAGCTTAGCAGTGCCTATGGTGTTTAAAGATCTGTATTACTTTCAAACTCAGAATAGTTTTTGAAATAATTTAGTCATTGAGACCTGTCTGCTGATCTCTTATGTATGCAGTCCCTCAAGACTCATGTCCTTTTCTCTCCCATTGTTCAACAGCTCTGTGAAGTCGAAGAGAATTGCTTTGTGTGGTTGATATACCTAATAAGGCAGTCAGAGTGCTGAGGATCTTTAAACAACCCAAAGAACTTTAGCTTGGCTTAAAAATCTCTGGATAAATGATCTTCTTGATGGGGAAGCATTATGAAAGAAGCAAGTTCACTGAAGTGCATTACTTGAGTAATGCTTAAAGCAGCTGTAGTTCATTCACGTGTTTCATACAGTTAAATACAGAGATAAACTGTGCACCCTTCTGTTTAACACTCAGTGTAAACTGAATACATAACTAAGTCGCCTGCATGCCTCGGGCATTTCTCTGTGTGCTGCATTATCTCAGCTTCACTCGTGCTTCTCTAGATTTAGACTGAAAGGATAGCACATAGCAGGGTGCTTTGTGGGACTGCAGCTTGTGTCTGCTGCTGAGCTGCAGGGTCTGCAACACCCCTGTAAGCTGCCTCTCCAGGAAGGCCTCCATCTGCTTCATGTCACAGCCCATCACTTTGGAGATGCGGGCAGAAAAGAGGTTATTGATGTTCAACAGTATCAGCACAGGGACATCTAACAGAGGAAACATGGATTCATGTGCACGTGGATAGGCATGGTTGCCAGAATAATGACAGCATGTTGCTGTACCATATTTTGAGATACTAGATCTAAGAGATGTAGCAGGGTTTGGGTTTTGTTTGTTCTCAGGAATTGTAGCTCTTAGTGCTACCGCTTAAGCTGAGGTAGTTGTTCATTTAAGATGTAACATTTCCAGGTTTTCTGGGGGACTATTACTTTTTCTAGGTTGAGCAAGAACTTCCTCTCAACTGAAGGGTGTTGACACACGGTGGTCCAAATATAGTGGGAAGTACTGTTTTCTGAGAGGGAATGGAGGCAGCTCTGGAGTATGAAACCACATGTACAGTCTGAAGGAGTTATATAAGGACACTGCTGTTTGCAGAGCAGAGGCTTTGCTGCTACAATTAGTGCTGCTATACACTCACTATGCTACAGCCATTGTAGCTATTAAAGAATAGCATTGAAATATGTTATTTTTCCACTAATACTTAAAATTTCCAACTTGCTGCTTCTTCTCTCCCTCTTTTCCTGAGAGCAGTGATGGTTTTGTATGAGGCAGAGACACAGAGAAATACAAATGAGGAGTAGTTCCTGAAAATTTGGGGCAACTTTTTGGCAGCGTTCTTGGAGTTTGGACAAGCATGAGTTGTGTGAATAGATGGACATGTTCTTTGCAACAGAGATTTTGTGTCTGATAAAAAAAGTAATACAACTCCAGGGTTTGTCCACCCAATGTTTCTTACACAAGAATGATTCTACATGACAATGCAAACTGTATGAGGTATTTGGAGATTACCTGTATGTGTGAATTTACACACACAGGTAACCAAGGGCAACCCTCAAATCACAGCCGAAATGCAAAGGGAAAATTTATTTCATTACCTTGCTAACCACACCAGGTGACACAAGGACAGGGACACGGCTCCATTCTAGCTGGCAGGAGGGGAGGGAAGGGCTCCTGCCTCTCTCTGACATGAGGCTTCCCCCATGTCTGTGAGAGTGTTATCTCTCCACAGGACTTCCACTTCTCAAAACGGGCAGAGGATGAACAACATCAGGCATAATATATAGAGTTTTCCCACATCAAAAATTTTAGCATTCCCAGCTGCAAGATCACTTTGAGAGAAACTATTCCCTCCTCCTCTGCCAAATCTTGCAGTTTTAACCCTTTCCTAGCAACACTGTGAAAGGCATGGTGAATAAATTTAAAAGTGGTAACATTTACTCATCATACTCATCATACAATTTCTTTTTTCCCTTGTTGCTTCCTCTAAGCATTCGCTGGCTGTTTCTCACTCTTTTCCTCATCCATCCCATGATGAGGATGGATGAATCACTTTAATCCTCATCACTCACTGTTTGCATGCACCTTTGCATTTCCTTCTCCAGTCTTCTCATCTCCTTCCCTTTTTTCTTCCTGCTCTTCTGCCTTCTCTTCATTTCATTTTTGTTTCCTCTTTACTCATGTTTGAGTCTGTTTTTTTCAGTTTTCCGCACCTATACATGCTCTAGTTTCTTCCTTCCTCTGATCTCACCTCTCATTTTCTCTGCTGATTGTTTGCCTCGCACAGTTCTCTCTCTGCTCAGGCTGTCTAGAGGACTAGCTTGTTGAAAGGTTTAAAGAGAAAATGGCTTCAATCTGAATGGATCATCATGTAATGGTTGCCATATGCTCTTTTAATTATGTATTTCTTATATTATTTCAGGTCTTAAAAATCAGCTTAATTGGCCACCGGAAGCGTGTTCTGGCATCTTTGGGAGACAGGCTTCACGAAGATCCTCCTCAGAAACCACCTCGGTCAATAACCCTCAGGGTGAGTCCCCATGATTATTTGTTTGCATTTCTTGGCAAGTCAGCAAGGGTTTCATAACATTCACAAGAAAACAATGGCTATGTTGGCTGGGGTTCAACTTACCTCACTTCAGAGTTGTACATTATGGACATCTTAGGCTGACCTGCTCTGTCACACTTCCCCACATGGCCAGCAGAAATATATAGACATTTTTACAGGGTGATCCATGTGACTTGTTTCAGTTGTCTGCTTTAGGATAAGTGGAATCTTAGAAGCACTAGCTTATCTTTGCTAAAGAAACTAGCTCAGGACCAGGGTTGTAAAAGATGCACATTTTAATTTGCCCACAGGAATCCTAGCCCAGCCAATCAATACTGCAGGAGAGTTGCAATTTTCCTTTCATGTTTTTGAATATTTGCTCTTTCTTTTCAGACATATGCTTTAGGCTTTCTTTAAGAAGAACCTCTTGAAATTATTTAGATAAAAATGCCATTAAGGTGTCTCTGTATATCAGAAGTTTCATCATGTTTTTAATTTTCATTTGTATTCCCTCTTTCAGAAACCTTGTTGCAATGTCCCCGGGGTTTTTCCGCACTTGACCACATTTTACCTCCTCTCATTACACCACCTTCACTCAGTTTCTCTAATCCAATGCCTTTGCTTGCTTACTTGTTCTCGGCTAGTCTTACCAAGTTGTGGTCTGATGGCCACTTCCTACTGTGTTCTCTCCAACAGAGTTCATAGCAACATTTTTATTTTTGATATTTTAGGTCTCACCTTTTGCATTTGATTAGATCTCATTATTTTCATGGGTCTGCATTTCTGACTGGAATCTCATTTGGGATTAAATTTCAAAATGTCAGAGAGTGTCTGTGCTCCCAAGTTATATTTCCTGGTGTAAAGAGAAATACAGAAAGACAGAATGAGGGCTTATTTTTAAGTGTACTTAAAATTTCTGTGACCAGCCTGTTTTCACCCTGCTTGTTCGCAGGTGCCCCATACAGACATTTTATATCCCACCCCTTAATTCAACCTATTCCTAATGCCATATTTAAAAAGGTCTGACAAATCTGTAATGTGCTCTAAGGCACATTGCACAAACGTGTGGGTGTTTTTCTTGTATTTTATTTTTTATGTGTTTTGTGAATGATTCCTGATGCATGGCAGGTGTTAAAACACTCCAAGGGAAGAGAAATAGATAAAAAGGCAGACTTTTCTGCTGAATGTCTTCAATACTCTGGACTGGATAATTAATTCTTCCTCAGCAAGTAGGAAAGTTTCCACAGTCCACATTCTTGGTCAGGACTGTATATTCTCAGTTAATATGGAAGAGAAAACTGGATGTCCTCCATCTGTAGTCAAAATGATAAAAAGTATCTGCTGCTGCACAGCCAGAGGTACTGATGCGGGCCAGTGCTAAATGTCATTTATCACCTCTTAGAATTGGAGTCTTCACAGAGAATCCTAAAGAGGGGGCATGTATTTGGAATAAAGCTTTTCTTTCCCATCACCTGCTACTATGCCATTTCACGTGAAACAAAGACATAGTGTTTAGTTTGTAGTCTGCAATAATTTGCATCTTGAAAATTGGCTTAGATGAATTGCCTGCTGCTGCTGTAAGATTGATTTATATAGAATCACTGAACAGTTTGGATTAGAAGGGACCTTAAAGATCATGGAGTTTCAGCCCTCTTTGCCATGGACTTTCTACTAGATTAGGCTGCTCTACATCAGTAGAAAAGGTAGTTTGTTATTTAAAGTCTACTTTTAAGTTCCCTAGCTCAAGCTAAGAAATGCTAATGCTTCATTTTTTTTTGACTGTTTTTGCATTAGCTTTTAAAATATTTCAAAGTAAAAGGTTAAATATTGAGGAAAAGCAAAAATTATTTAATTTTTTTAAATACCCACAATATATGTTATTCCTTGTTGTATGTTATTGTGTACTAAGGAAACATTATTTTGATTTCAAATGTACTGTATTCAAATATATATATATCACATCTATATACACACATGCTATACAAATATACTTTTCTATACACAAAAATAGAGAAATTGCTGGATCTCAGGTTACCTATGCAATCTTGCTTTCTTTCCTTGAATGCATGATAATCTTCAATTACAGGACCAGTTTTCATGTTCTTCATGGGAGCCCTTCCTCACCCAGTCAGCACTGGAGGCTGGAATTTAAACTGAAGGTCCAACAATTTTGGCAGAAAATTTGAAGAAGAAATGCTGCAATAGTAATGATACTTTAACACAGGAATTAGTTCTCTGGAGAGAATTCCTGGTTTTAGGACAAACATCTGTGGGACATGAAGTGTGCGCAGGCAGCTTGGGGAAGGATCTCTTTAGCTCCCTTCCTGCCCTGACCTCTGTGGTTCCAGGTGTACATGAGCAGCAGGTCTGAGAGGGGATGAGGCAGACTTTGAGAGTGATCAGACATCCCTGCAGGTCATGTGTCCTTGCATTCACAGCTGGGTAGAAACATGATAAGAGTACCTGGTGACTAACAGTAGCGTGGTACTGAGGCCATGGTAGCACCTGCAAAGGTGTCCATGCCTGGTCTGCAGGTTTGTTCAAGGAGATGAGAAGGTGGCTATGAGTGGAGTGAGTAAAGGAACAAGGAAGAATGGGAAAATTGGATAATTTGTGGTAAGTTATTTAATTATTGTCTCCTAAACAGTCACTAATTGTACATTACTGACAATTTCCATATTTGACTGAAGTCTTGAGTCTGATTTATGCAAGTGCTGAGTACACAGTGCTGAAAATTAGATCAACAGAAGTGGAGTTTGGAACTCAAGCACTTGGGAATCGAGCAATAGATGTTGTAATTGAGTGACTGTTGCTTTCTAACCTTTGTCTGTGTGTCTCAGGTCACCCACACTAAAGCAGTGATTATAAAATGCCAGAAGTCATAGGTGTGGTGAAAATTAATTGATTGACATTTGTAAAGCACTTATCAGCATCATGACTATGATGAAATTAATCATCCTATCTTCAGAGCAGGATTTGATAAGAGTTTAGGAGAGAGGTTGGGGCCACGAAACGAGGTGAGAATAAAATACTGACTACATGATAACTAATGATAGCATGGTGCTGAGTAGATGACAACACACTGCACAGTTGAGGATCCATCTGTGCTGTGAAGGACAACTTTGAGAAAATAGCATAAAATCATACAATGACATACTGTTCCATACTGCAGGGGCACAGTAATTATTTTATTTCTTGAGTTGGTATTTCTTGTCTGTATTGCCTTGCCAGCAATCTTCAAATATAGATCTCAGAGTGAATTTCCTCCTCATATGCAGTTTGATAAAATATGAAAAGCTCAATGAGGGCTGGAATCTCTATGTTTATCTGTCACTTGGATACACTGGTGGCCCTATCAGCCTGCAACAGTGGGTGATTCCTGATTCAGAGCAGAGAGAGGTTACCCACCTGGCTGGAGCAGCAGGTGGCACTCACTAAAGAGGATCTTGTTTGGTGCCCATGTATTTAGGTTATTTTCAGAGCAGAGGTGTGTGCACCATATTGTTAGACCCAGAGAGGCTGGGTTTTAGAGATTATGCCTCACCAAACCTACTGAGCATGTGCAGACTACAGCTTTTCAGAAGCTTTTAAATGGGCCAAATGTAGGTGGATTTTTGTGAAGGAGGGAAAAGATTATTCCTAAGAGGAAAACACTCTTTTCTTTGCCCTGGGAAATGCCAAGTGCTTGTCTCAGATCATAGGAAAGCCAGGGAATTTTTAAAAATATTAAATCCCAGTTAATTAAAAATTACTAAAGAGCTATATTTTCCTAACATTTTTCTTGTTGGCAACATGAGAAATACTAATCCATTACTGTGATTGCAAGGAATAATGTCACATAGACTCCTACACTTCAAATATAGACATGAGGCATTACTATGACTTGAACTTTCCTTTCCATTTGAAAGAGATTACAACTCTGACTTCTTACACCACATCTTGTTTCTTAACAGCATGGAGTAAAGTGCCTTGATGCTTTTCAGAGCTGGGCTTGTTTCAATGTAATAATGCATGAATCATCCACTTTAAATCTCTCTTTAAGTAAAAAGGCAGAACTTTTTTACCTGCCACAGTGGAGCAGGTTTTTGCTTGCTCCACCATCTTCAGGTCCCCTCTTGTTGCTCAGTATTGAAATAGAGCATTACAGCAGCAGGTGGTTTAGAGAAGGTCTGCACTGAGTGAACGTGCTTCTGGGCACATTCTGCCAGTACCCTACATGATGAGAGAGGAGCATTTCCCATTCAGTTGCAGTAACAGTGTTTTCCTGCTCACACTGGGTGGTACTGGTGCAAACTGGACAGCACACTGTACCTCCCTGCTCATGCTGATGGAGCTCCAAGAGTGGGTGGAATGATGGACCTGGACACCAGTGTTTGTAGCTGGTGTTTGTACAAGTGATGTCCTGTGCGTGAGTGTAGGTGTTTCCAAAGGTACACATGATGGCTGGCTGTGGCCAGTGTGGTGGCAGATCCTGGTAAAATGTATACCAGGAGGACCTGTTTATTTATTTATTAGGTAGTGTTTATGTATCAATTCTATGTGGTATTATCACACTGATATGAGGTTATAGTTCAGTAGCAGTAACAAGAAAAGACAGGTAAAATATTTGTACTCTGATGCTTTCATGCATTCTAGGAATTGGTATTTATCTTGTGTCTGATATCTGGTACTTCAAGTTAAAATGGATGTTCTGCAAAGCCTATAAAAATTGCAACAAAATGTCTATACTGTGTAAATGGACATGCATTTCCTTTTTTCCAGCAAGAAGTGTTGCTAGTGTTCAAATCATTTTCACTGCTCAGAGCAGCTGCTCAGAAGTGGTGAGAATGTATTTCATCTTACAAATAGCTAATCCTAAATCATGGCTTTATTTGGGCCTTGACAAGAAGTAGCTCACTGTTTTATCTCCAGGAGAGAGTATATATTACACAAGGAGGTTCTGGGGAGGAAATTTGCCACTAGTTCTTGTAATAAGTGAACTATTTTTCCTTCTACATGGGCTCTGCACTGCAGGTAGCAAATCTCAAAAGTTCATCCACAATAACCTCTACTGCAGGAATTGTTCCATAATTTTTTTAGTGTGAACGATTCAAATGCACTTTCAAATACATGATTTGAAGTCAGCACTATGCTGTTCTTCTTATGCTGCGTTTTTCTTTCTCTGTCCAGGAACCCAGTGGTAACCACACTCCTCCTCAGTTGTCTCCATCACTTAGCCAAAGCACTTTCACTACTGGTGGCTCCCTGGACGTTCCCCACATTATCATGCAGGGTGATGCAAGGAGAAGAAGAAATGAAAACTACTTTGATGATATTCCCCGGTCAAAGCTGGAGAGGCAGATGGCACAGGTAGGACTAAAACCGGTGCTGCTGAAAGGCTGGGCCTGGCTGCTTTTGGTTACAGGACTAATCCTGACCAGAGCAGTGGGTTGTATAAGAAGGATGAGTTATAAACAACAAAGGCTGACAATTTTTCCTAGCTGTCTGTTCCAGCTCTCTATATTTTAAATAGTGTAATAATAGTGATATTTTGGTGTATAATTTCTCCTCAGAGGTAGAGGTTTGAGGGTGTTTAGATGCATGGACACTGAGATGAAGGTGGCTTCTGTGCACCAGTGTCCAGTCTTCCCCTGGTACAACTCTGCCCCTCATTTTTGTAATAAGGTGCAGATTTCTGAAATTCTGAGCAACCTAGATAAAAGTAAACTTTCATCAGTTCACTGTTGGAAATTCAGAGGACTTGAAGGGTGATGATTGCTGCATTTGTTAATGAGAAGGGTCAGCATTCTGCAAAATTGTGATCTGGGGATATATTTTGATTATTTAAAAAAATAAAGATTTAACTATGCAAAAAATTTGAACAATGCTAGACTCAACTGGATGTTAAAACAAACTGTTCATGAAAGAAAGCTTAAAGTAGCCTCTGTCTCTAAATTTTTTTCACCCAACCACTGAAGGAGTACTGATAATTTGAAGTTAAGCATACGTTGAGTGATGCCACAGAACCATAGAACCACATAGGATGGAAATGACCCTTCAGGTCTTCAACTCCAACCCTTAACTCAGCACTGCCATGTTCACCACTAAACCATGTCCCAAAGAGCCACACCTACATGTTTTTTGAACAATTCCAGGGATGGTGATTGAACCACTTCCCTGGACAGCTCACTCCAATGCCTGACCACCCCTTCAGTGAAGAAATTTTTCCTAATATTCAATCTAAAGTGCAGTAAATTATGCATGGACAATCTGTTGGTGAAAATGTTTCAGAATGAGCTCAGCTGGTTTTCAGTGTTACATATGATGATGAGACAGCCAGGTCTTATGCTGCATGATGGAAACAGGACTTTGATTTGCTGTCAGAAGCAGATGGGCAGTCAGGGCAGTTCCTGGAGCAACTCATTCCACGAAGGAGCAGGTTGCTGCATGCTTCCCTGCATGAGGCTTCCCAGCAGTGTCTCTGCCTGCCACAACCCAAAATAGAGCCTCTGTCCAAAATTCAACCTCAAAATGGAAACAGCTATGCAAATAACTGTATTATAATGAACAAAAGGCTGCAGTCTGTCAGCTAATTACATGAACAAGAAGTAATTAAATAAACAAACAAAACAAGGTGCTGCCATTACCTGGGAACACAGAAACAAATTGAATTCCATTTGTTCAGAGGACATTTCTAGGGAAGTGAAATTGCATTTGGTTGGGTGGGGCTGTTGCCTTGCCCTTTTTAAATCTAATTTTCTGCTATATAATCTTCTTGTACAGAATTAAGGAGAAAGTTGCTGAGTGAATGAGCTTGTTTTCAAACCAAAGTCTGCTGGGCTTCTGTGGCAAGAATAAGGTTGAGCTGTAGTCCAGCAAAGAAAAGACAAGTTCTTAACATGAAAATATTTCTTGAAGGTCATGAAATTTAGGTATAAAATGCACACTTGCTAGTGGCCAAATACACTGATTTGTCTAATTAGTTCATTTTATCACTTTGTTCACAATACTCACTACCTCTTTTAGACACTAGCATTGAAGACAAAAAATAAACCAAAACAAACAAAAAAACCCCTATGCTAACAATTATTTCTGACTCTGTTTCGCTCCTTTCTTTTACTGATATTCCCAAGAAGTATGACATATTCTCATAGATAACACCTGGAGATTTTCTTTGTGCTGTTGAATACTGCATTTCCAGAAGGACTGATATGTTACATGTTCAAAGAGAAAACTGAGCACACTGCTGTAGAACCAATTAAGTGCTTAAGGGATTTTTTTTGTTGTTGTTGTTGTTGTTGGGGTTTTTTTGGGGTTTTGCTTGGGTGGGTGGGTAGTTGGTTTGGGTGGGGAGGAGTGCCTATGTTTTTGTGGGCTTTTTGTTGGTTTTTTTTCTGTTGTTGTGGGAGTGTGTACCCAGTGAATGGATGACTCCAGTGCCTTCTCTCTAATTTTAACCATTGAATATAGTTGTCATCCTTTGGGACACCAAAGGGGAAAATGGATTCAGATGAAATCCATAAAACTGTGGTTTGTGTTATTCCCTGAACTCCAATCTGTTTGAAGACTTTTTCAGCTCTGCCCCAAATTCTGCATTCCTGATATATGTAAAATTCCCTTTGACTTTAATGGGAAAGTCAATGACTCCCTCTGGTGATCATTCTCAACAAATTGGACTCACCCCATTAAGAGGCTAATCAGGGATTTCTTCAACCATTCTAGCCCAAAAATAGATTCTTAAATTTATTTTGTGCAATGTGTTCTCTGCCAAAATGAACTATATTTCCTTCAGTCTTTTCCCCCAAAGCCCATTTGAAATTAAAAGTAAAATAATTGTTTCTGTGAAGTAAAGGAGATCCAACTGATTCTTAACATGAACCTTCTGCTCTGAGTGTTGTGGGGTTTTGGGGTTTTTCTTTTATCTAGCAACTTTCTCCTTGCAGTTTGCTGGTTCCTTTGGCTGGTGTCAGATCAGCAGCAACTTCTGAACTGATACCGGTCCAGCTTCCCATCTAGAATACTTCTTGCATACAGAATGGTCTAGAGGGATTTTTTAAATTGCTTTGAGAATGTTCTTTTGTCTTACCCCTTTCTTTGCTAGGCTGTGTGCATGCTGCTGTATGAATCTGCATGTTTACTGGATGCTATTGTACACAAATGTGCATAAAGACATCTTGGATGCTGTAATGTTTTGGAAATGTTTTAGGTATGTTCTTGATGATGAGATTTATGGGTGTTTTTATGGCCTTGAAGAGAGAGGCCAACATGGTATTGCGAAATTATTTATTGTATTGCTTTTGTGAACTTGATTTTATTTTAAAAATGTTAGAATAAGACTATTTTATCCTCAATTTATAATCTAAAATCTGAAGATATTTTGATGAAACTTCCATCTTTACTATGGCCTGTGTTTTCCTAAACTGTTACAGGGAGTCATCAAGCATGTTGATCTTTGCATCAATCAACCAGTATTTCTTAAACAATGAGCACAACAGCTTAAATCTGTTTTCCTTTGATGTGCTAGATGTGTTTAAACAATTCTCTAAACCATAATCAAATCTGCTTGTAAGTAATACAACTCTTTGTTTCCTGGAGGAAGCACTGATTTAAATTTACTTAATGTGGGTGGTTTTGTCTCAAGGCCAGCATGTACCTTCATTTACAGTTCCCTAGCAGACAGATTGTGACCTAAGGGGAAAATTGTAATATAAACAATGAGTCTAACCAGTTTAGAGTCCCCAATGGAATAGATTTGGTCATCCAACCCCCTGGTTCATCATCCAGATGCAAAAGTCTATGATGTCCGGTTGTATAAATCATAACTGCCAAAATGGTAATACAGAAGGTTGTGAGATGGTTTGTTTTCAAAAAAAAAAAAAAAGGAGAAAAAAATATAGAAAGGAATGAGTAGTCTGAGTCATCATTAGCTGTGGATGTTGAATTTTGAGCCTGCAAACTGTAGGTTAATATGATCAAATTAACATAGTTTAAAATAGCTGAGGCTGTTCTTAAGATTGCCTGAACCTTTAAAATAGAACTGAAATCATGCAGGCAAAACTTGAGTACTTTGGAACCCAAATCGGTAGGAGGAGTCCCATTGAAGGGATTGAGCTCTTCATTCAGCCCTGAAACAGGTGCAGGGAAGAACTTTGGAGGCTGAAAGGATGATAGCCAAGTTCATTAAAAGACATCATTAACTGATGTCACCTTTTTAGGATTTGTAGTTCTCCAGGCAGGAGAGAAGCTTTAGGTACTAGGTGCAAGCATGTTCCAGACTGCCAGCCCCGAGGCAGTGGCTATTTATTGTGCCAGCCAGGGGCACATGGTGCTTTTAGCTACCCTGGTTCCATAAGATCTCTTGCCATGGTGCTCCGGGCTCTGCACCCTGCCCTGAGCCAAGAGTGAGGGCCAAAATCATTCCCATGGCAGGAAGGTGCAGGAAGCACCCTGCCCATGGCACTCCTTGCGGGAGAGCTGGGACAGGCTGTCCCCGATGCTGTCACACCCTCCCCATGGTGCTGAACCTGCTGGAGAGCTCTGTCCCTTTGGGAGGCAGCGGGCAGGAGCCTCTCTGGGGACAGCTCCAGCCTGTGGCTGCCTCTGGGGCACAAACTGGCAGTGAGTCAGTCCAGTTTTCTAGTAGGATAAACCTAGTCATGGCCCATATGGGGGCACCCCAGAGAACTGTGATGGAAGGAAATCTGTTAGGATCTGAGTTGAAAAACTTATTTACTAAGGCTGACAGGAGAAGTTCTTTCCCAGAGTTGCTGAACTCAGTCTTAATTTTTTAAGCCTTTCTGGCTGCTTCAGTCACATGGTCTGAGGGCTCGGGTTTTTTGTTTTTTTTTTTTTAATTTTGAAAAAAATTTTTAATTTTTTTTCCTAAAATGCAAGATAGCTTAAATGTAAGGTCGTTGTAATGACTGAACAGTAAGTGTGAGGTAAGTCTGTCCTGATTGTTGAGATTCTGCCTTTTAACATTATTTTGTAAGATACAATAAATCATTAATGGGTTAGGATTGATATTCAGGGAACAATTTTTAAATGGATTTAGTACAATAGATTCTTTACCTACAGAAGAGGAGAAATGCCATAAAAACAAAAACAAACAAAAAACCCCCAGAATTAGCAAAAACAGATTTATATTAAAATTGTGAAATACTTTTGCTTCTTTCTGAAATAATACCTTCAACTCAGCAATGTCTTCCAAATACTTCACAGATACTAATGCATTTGCATTTCTGATGCATGGTGAGGCTCTGATTTTAAATCATACTTTCCATTTTTCAGCTAAGAAAGCTGACATACAGGGATGTTGCAGGTTGAGTAAGATGACATAGAAAGTTTGAAGGAGCCAAAAATAAAGAAGTCATCTTTAGTTTTGTAACTTTAAACCAAAGTAAGACATTTTTATTTACTTGTTTAATGTTTGTTTTCCCATCTCCTCTGCTTTTGAAGGATTTAAAGATTACTGTGAATGAGGAAAATATGCCCAAGAGAATACTGGTGTGTAAAATGAGATTATCTAAGATGCAATGAAGAAGGTTTTTTATCAATGGTTGAAATTACTCATGAAATAACAGAATTCTTTACTAGTTGATTTATGAAGCAATAAATACAAAAAATATGGTTGTCTAGATTCATTCTCTTGTTACTTCTTAGGCTACTCATTTCCATTTTTTATAAGCATAAAATACTTTATGTTGTGAGGATAAATAGACAGCTATCTAAAAAAAGAAGTCAAATTCAAACAAAATGCATATTTTGTTCATATTTTATGTGCATTATATTTTTAATATGGAAAGATGACTGAACTGTGACAACCTTCAATTTAACATCAAAAGAAAAATGCTTAACTAAATCTATTTGCTGGTAGTTGTATTTGCAATTCACGTAGATGCAAACGCCATAGATGGCTGTATCTTGATCTGTAAATTTCAGCACATTTTCATGTGTAGATCCCTTGAGAATCGTGTATTTCATAGTATCATAGAAGCATCACTGGGCTGGATCATCTAGTTCCAACCTCCCTGCTCTGAGCTGCAACACCTCCTACTAGAGCAGGTTTCTCACAGCCCCATCCACCATGGCCTTGAGCACTTCCATGAATGGGGTATCCAACACTTCTCTGAACAACGGACAAGTAAACTGATTAAGTCATTCTAAATCTACTTAATTTCTGCCTGAATAGAGAGAGAATTTTTTTTGCAAAAATGTTACAGAAGCTAATATTTTAGAACTGAATTCATGTGAGATGGATCATACCTACAAGCTGCTTCAGCAAATGGAATTAAGGAAGCCACTTCTGTGTTCAGTATTAATGATCCAAACTTTAGCCATAAATACTACACCAAGAAAAGGACAAATCTACTTTATTAATTTACTGTTTTTTCACACTCAGTCTTGTGAACTAGAAGGTCTACATTGAAAAGATTGTATGAAAACTGAATTTTAATATCTAACATTTACATTTTTGATCTGCTGGAAAAAAGCTGTTCTTAGAGTTTGGGGAGTTTTTCTGAAAGAGCATTTTTGTTGTTTCGGGGTATTTTTTTGCAGAAAGATAGATACCTCTAGTCTCATTATCTTCATTGGTGTTTGTCCATTGGTGTTTGTATCCTCTCTGCAAGGCTGAGAGGCTGGGGTACACTGGAAGCTGGCAGCACCAGCGGAAGGGGTATTGTCAATGAGAAGGAGCTCACACCTGTCACCCACTTCTTGCTGAAAGAGAGCCAGTCCAAGAGGCCCAGTTTTCTGGAAATTTTGATGTAAAGTATTTTCAGGAGAAGCAGAAGAAATAAACCAATGCAAAACATGTAATTCTTCTTATAAGAAGTGGTATTTTGAGTTTCTGCTTCTCTAAAGGAAATACAAATTTCAAATTTCACTCCTCATCTCTGAAGTTGTTTTCTTAAGGAGAAATTGCAGTTATTTCTGCTTGTAAGGCAAGCTCTCTACAGAGCTTGGAGAACATTCAGGGATGCAACATTTACATTTATTAAATACCTGCGGTTTTTTATATAGGAGAAGGAAATTCAGCAGAGAGCCACCAAGATGGTTGGGAGCTGAAGCAGTTGCCCTCTGAGGAGACTCTGCACAACCAGGGCTGGCTGGAGAAGACGTGGCTTTGGGTACTAAAGCTGAAAGAGGGATTCTGGAAGCCACAAGCAACTTTCTCCCCTTATGGACAGGCAAGCAGGAGGACAGGTTGTTCACAGAGTCTGTCCAGTCTCTGTTCTTGAGGTTTTCAAGACCTGACAGGATGAAGCCCTGAGCAATCTGGTCTCATCTCACAGCTGCTCCTTTCAGCTGGAGTTGGAGTGGAGCTTTCCTGAGCTTCCTTGCAGCATGAATTATCCTGTCATTTATATCCTTATTCTTTTGAAAGACTGCTCTATCTAATTTGAAGTATACTGAAACTTTCAGATCTTTTTTGATCTCCCCCAACCTAAATCACTTTGCTAATTTATTTGCTATTTTATTTCTTTCTATAATCCTACTGAATTTCATCTGACTGATCTTTAGGTCATCAGATCTGTTTTCAGCTCTTACCCCATTCTGAGAAGACCTTAACTTCTGGATCTTCTTAGAGAGCACCAGCACTCCTCCAAGCCACAGCATGGAGCACATCCTTGCAGATTGCCTCAACATGTTCAGTCCATTTGTGCTTAAATACCAATAATCATTCTTGAAACATGCTGCATCAGGAGTCCACAGTGTCCAAGTCTTGCTGTACTACTCCTTGCTGCTGCTGGTTTACCAACAGTTTTCCAACACAAGAAGGAAATTTGATCTGAGATTATTCATACTGAAGAACCTCATTATGAATCTCATTATGAATATCTTGAATTTTTCTTGGTGCATAGAAGCTGTCTTGGTAGCACGTGGAAGGCAATATTGCACTTTTTCTTTGTTATTCTCAATAATGTATGCATAGTTATAAATATACACATGCATACATATATTCCTGAGTGTTTATTTCAAATGGCCAGGAGCAATGTCAGAAGGTCATGAGAACCAGGGTATGGTGGCTGAATTTTTAAACATTTCTAGTCACTTTCTGGTCCCCTGCAGTTAGGTTGGCTGGAACTTTCTGAACCTTCCTTTGCTCTCATCATAAATACTCTTTTAGCCCTTCTTTGGTCCTTTAGTATCTTCTATGACTTTTCAAGGGTAATTACTCCTAATTTAGGTAAATCTTTAACATCTCCTAACGTGCCATTGAGTGAAATTCATTGAGCTGTAATGAATACATCTGGACTCCCTTCCACCTGGCTTCTGCTCCTTCTGCGTGTGCTGTCTAGGTATTTTTTCTGCCACTTTCCTCTCCTTAGAAAGCATATGATTTCTATAATCAGTCCTAAAGTTACTTTCTTTCTTCAGATTATCAGCCATGTTTTCCTAGTCTATAAGGAGGAAATTTTCCCTGGATAAATCTTTTCACCCTTCCTTTGCCCATCCTGCCTGTCAGAATTGGTTTCTACTGTGACTAGACAGGGAGACCTTTTATGCATGGGACACTGCAAAAAGGATATGATAGCAGAGTCTTGCTGTGACATTGCTTGTAAGCATTTATCTTTGGGAAGTATTAAAGATAGCAGCATGTTTGATACTAATTAGACAATAGATGATGCTATTGTTTTGCTCTTCTTTACCATATTACTTAGGAAAATGTTCTTTGTTAAACTCTTTCACAGAACCTCTGTGTCGGTAGTATTGGGTGCCCAAGTGTATTTGTGTTTGTTGTGGTGGAAGTGTATGTACAGATTGAATTCTTTAGGGTGTTTTTGAGAGCATATGTTTTGGGAGCTGAAAACTGTGAGTGCTTGAAGCATAATCCCCATGCTTCCTTCTACTGCCTATTTTTTGGCCTCAGATAATCACTTAACCTTTTTCGTTGCCTTGGTTCCTTTCTCTCCACCACAGGGATATGCAACTTTAGGTACTTTTACTGGGCATTTCATAATTCATTAAAAATTTTAAGTACTTTGAAGATATAAAATATGTATATAGTAAATGCTAAATATTTCTACAATAGTGCAAGGAAAAGGTTGATTTCTGAATTTGAATTCATTACCATCCCTAAAATTAATGTTCCATCTGCACTGCATTTTAGTACCTTAGTCATTCAAACATTAATGAATGCAAAACTGAGTAATGAGTTTTGCACTGCTGCCCTTCTGACTGGGCATTTGTGGAGTTGTGGGAAATTCTCAGTCTCTGCTGGTCTGCTTGAGTTATTGTTGATTGTATTTAAAGATGGTTTCAACCTTCAAGCCTTTAATTCTGGAGGTAGATCTTTTGTTGGGGGAAGTTTGCTTGAACAGTTCTTGAAGCAGAGACTTGGACCCAAAACTTGTGTGCTTCCATCTGGGAGAAGATGGGCTGGGGAGGGAGGGGCAGGATGGGTACCATTGACAAGTGTAAGAGAGGATTAATTCCCTGCCCTCTTTTTAAATGAAGCAGCTTGAAGCCTGGGCACACACGTGTTGCAGGGTTACCTGTCCCTGAGTTAGCACCAGGGCAGATGAAGGACTGAGCTGGCTGAGGCCCCATGCCACTCCCTAAAGGCAAGTCCTTGAGAGGGGCAGGATTTAAGGGTACACTTTTGTCTCAAGAATATCATGATGCTGAGAAGTGGCTGCACAAGGTGGCAGCATCATGGCAATCCCCTGCCAGTGCTGGAGAGAAGAAATTAAACATCTGCCATCACGCAGCATCCTGCTGCATCCCTTACTGCTTTCACTACCTCAGAATAGCAGTGCAGTCAGCTTTCTTGACTACCTTGATTACCAGATGCTTGGGCATGCTGCACCAGCATGGAAATGCCTTCTCTTTGCTCTTCTCTTGAAAAGTAGAGGCACAATCTTCTGCCATGGAGTCCTTCCTATTCAGGAACCTTCCCCTCCTCAGTCAAACAGATATAGGCATCACAGCAATGGGTATGGCCAGAACATCCAGAAGTCAGCTTGCTTGACATACATAGAAAAAGGTCATTGGTAGCCACGAGTGCAATGTCCTGAGGATGGCACTGCAGAAGAAGCTGCAGCGGTGTTTTACTGCTGGCCTTGCACTGAGACTATGTATTCATCACATGGAGGAGGACTAGTTTGTGGCAAGTTGCAGGGGCTGAGGTAGAAGACTGAACAAAACTTAAAGTTTTAATTAGCTAATGCTATCAAAACGTAGAGCCCTGCACATCATGAAGAAGAAGCAAAGAACTTCAAAAACAAGATGCAGGAGGTAGAATTAACCACATATGTGAAAGTTTTAAAATTACTGAAGCTGGAGGAAGGGATGTGCTCATGCATTTTAGATGATGAAGGAAATAAGGGACAATTAACAGCATTAGACAGCCACCAGGCTGTCTGGCAGCTCTCTGTAGTCAGTCCAGAGGATGCCAGGCTTCCCTGACAGTAACCAGAAGTGGTAGCTTACTCTGTCAGCGGCCAGGGTGCATGATACACAAGGTAAGAGCAAGAGTCATATTTTAAGAAGACTTGCATTTCTCCAGGTTGATTTGAGCATTAGTGCTAAATTCCTGCTGCTGCTGCTGCTGACAAAAAACAGCAATGCACATTCTTGGTGTTGTTAGATTACTGGTATATTAATTGCTATCTCTTCTGGATGCTGCAGTTGCATTTTTTTGTGTCTGTTTATTGCCTTTTGTTGCTGCCTGCTGAAGATAGCGTGGGCAGATCCTGTGTCTGATGCTTGGTTTTAGTTGCCTGGCTACTGTAAAATGTTATTTTAGCTTTTACTGAGGTGCCACAGATGCTTTATTGACAATTGTCCAAACAAGGAAATGTATAAAAGATGCTGGTGAATGTTGTGCTTGCCTAGTTCTGCTGCTTTTGCTAGAGATGCTACAATATGCTTACTTTGCTTTGCTACTACAGATTCTCTGTACAATAATGTAGAGGGTAGGCTGAAACCTTCCATTTACACACTGGGGTCATGGTCAATGCCAAAGGTAATATTATCTGTATCTTAATATGCAAAGGAACTGTTGTTGGGAGGAGATGGTGGGCAGCTGCTTCACTAAATTCCAATGCATTCATTTCTGGTAATTGTTATAAAGAAAATGTATTTTTCCTGTTGATTGTACTGCCAGATTTTTCCCTTCCTTTCTCCCTGTGAATGCCTCCAACACAGAGAGATTTAAGTCTCAAAACTTACTTGGCATGTTGACTTCAAACTTCTTTCCTGCCAAAAACTGAAAGTAACTAGTATTTCTTCTGCTCTAGGCAATTTCTATTTATGCTTGCATAAATTTATTTCTTTACATCATGAGCGCTTCTGACTATATTGTTTTCTTGTACTCACAGTCTGAAACCTCTTCTAAAGTCTCGGAATAAGCTACATTTTTTTCAGTCCAAAAATATTTTGTCAGCAAATAAATGAAAGAATTACTTTTTACAACTGTTTTACTTCCCTCTTTAGTGTTATTGCAAGCCTTTTCTTA
This sequence comes from Toxostoma redivivum, assembly GCA_013397375.1. Classification (NCBI taxonomy): domain Eukaryota; kingdom Metazoa; phylum Chordata; class Aves; order Passeriformes; family Mimidae; genus Toxostoma; species Toxostoma redivivum. The sequence goes on from VXBI01011588.1 coordinate 328,853, forward strand.
ATTATTCTTGCCTTTTGGCAGTTGCAGTGCATTAATATTTACAAGATGAGATACAGTTTTCTGTTTATATTAGCAGTCTTCGGTCTGTGAGATCTGGACCAACCAGAATGCAGGATATCCTTTCTCATCGATTCACCAGGTTCATAATGTAAGATACAGTGATAAATGGCTATGTTGTCACTCTATGGATGTGCAGTCTGTTGCCTTGGTGTCATCTCCGGGTGTCGTGTCGCTGAAGTGACGGAGGCCATCCATGCCTTGTCCTGGCCGTGCAGGGCTGTGTGTGCACAGTGCTGTGTCGTGCGTGTCAGGGGCACCGCCAGCAGCCCCGCTCAGGGGGGCTTGGAGTTCTGTCCCTCGTGTTTTTGTCCACTCCCTCTTCCGTGTAAGAACCGTGTAAACAGCTGGGTTTGCACAGTTTCACCCCCGCAGTGTGTCGTGCTGCCCTCTGTGTTGGTCTGTAGGCTTTGCCCAGCTGAGGTTACACACCACTTTTGCAGAGGCACTTTGGGGCAGCTGGAGGTAATGCTGATGGTGCCCTGGGGTTTTGTCACTTGTGTGGCAGTCACAAGCGCTGTGCACGTGAGAGCAAACCTGGTGATCCATACTGCAGTGAGGTAAGGACGACAGACACTCCTTCAGCGGAGTGTTTTAGAGCAGCTGTAGATTTCTCCTAATTCTCTCACACCTCCTTGGAACACTTCTGCCAGAGAGGGGTCATTTTGGTTACTGAGCTTCAGAAGTATTTTAAATCTGAAGTACACCATGAACCCGCTTCCATTATTTCAAAAGCCAAACATTTAAGGAGCTAAAAAAATTGTCTTCCTCTAGGAATTGAAACACAAGCAAATAATGAGGATTCAACTGGCCTGCAGAACATTTAAAATTTTTACAGGGAAGGAATTATAAATGTTTCAGCCAGAGCTGTTGTATCCATGTGTGCTCCAATTTGCTGTTGTCATGGTGACTAATACACGTTACCATAACTAGGCATGAGGCTTAACAGGTGAAAAGTTATAAGATGTGGTCCTTGTTAAAAATAACTACATTCAAACCACTCAAAACCAGACCTTCTTGGTTTTTTTTCTTCCTTTTAGCATGGAGTCTTTTTAACTTGACATTTTTATAAAAAGATGAGGGAGGTGTTAGATTTTTATAGATTTATTGAGGTTACATCTTATCTGCGACTATCTCTGCATCCAGGTGCCTTTAATATGAGTCAAATACACTTTTCAGAGAATGGGATAAGATAGGAAAATGTGCAGCAATTGTAGAAAAAAATGTAGAGAAAATAATAGCTGTAGTCTACTTCTGCAGCTCGTTTGACATCAAGCATACAACCCTTTAGAGCACTGAGAAGTGCATATCTGCCCATTTTGAGAGTTGGAAAACACTGCAAGAGCACAGGGTATTGTTCTCTAAGGCTATTAAAAGTTGTCATTGCAAAAGGATCGAATCCTTACCTCTCTGGCCCCTGCCTTAAAATTATTTTCTGATTATAAATTCTTTATCTGCAAAATGTGGAACAAAAAATCTTCTTTTTCAAGTTAGCTGAGGCCAAAGAGAGGAAAGGTGCTGGTTAAAGTCATAGGGAGGTTGGAATACTAAACCACAGGCAGTACAGCAAAAACCATGTGATAAATTGCACAGCTGTCTGATGAGCTGTAGAGTTAGATGAGGAAGAAATTATCTCTTGCCTTTCTACTTCATCAGAGAGATAAATATCTCCATCCATATATTGTGTCATAAAAAATACATAAGCTTAAATGTTTGATTATTTCTTATAATTGCAAATTAAATATTCAAACCAGAAAATCCTTATCCTATCATATCTATTTTTAAAACTTAAATCAAACATTATAGTTGGTCTTGCACAGCAATTTATGAACATTTCTGTACTGCTTGAAAAGTGTATTAGGTGCTTATGAAGGACCTCAATCTCAATATATCACCCATAAATTGTTCCACATCAACTCCTCAGATTTAGGACTACTAGTAATTAATATTTTTCCATCCTGACTTGAGCCTTGTGGTTTCAAGTCTTGTCTAAATCAAAGACAGTCCTATTTTATATTTTATCTAACGTTGGCTGTCATCATCACATCCTAAATCTCAGAATTTCAGTATCTGACTAGAGCCAGTCAGCTGAGAAGCTCACTTTCTTCTTGTTAGGTTTTTAGACATGGATTTATGAACATATTTAGCTGTCTAAATCTTGTTTAACAGATTTTCTTCCTTTAAAAAAAAAAAAAAAAAAGAAGAAGAAGAAAAATAAGAAAGGAAATTGCATAGGGAATATGTAATAGGAATTACACTTCTAAACATCTTCATGGATCTGGGCTTTGGAGACTACCCTGTTACAACTCAGTTTAAATAGGTTATGAATACTAACAGTAGTACTGTTTAAAAGTCTAAGAAGTTTGGTTAGAAACAAAAGGAAAGGAAACCGTGAGCCACTTCTGCTGAATATTAAAAAACAGCTATGATACAGGGGTAAAAGAAAACGTTGACTATCTATAATGTCTCCTCCATCCATCATAATAATCAATATCTATGTGTTTAATTTTATGCACTTTCCTTAGTAGCTGCTCCCTCTATAAGACACACAGAAATACATGAAAGGCCTCCAGAGGCAGTGGTCTGTCAGGAACAGCAGAAATCCTGTATGTCTGCATTGCCCTAAGCTCAGCTCTATTGCATGTTTAGGACATCCTAGAGATATGTATAGTAACTTTGGCAATTCCGTTTTGTCTAATTTAATGGAGTAGGTAGTAGGATGATTACATTTATAGAGAATTCAATGGATACAAACATGGTGTCCAAAAAGTCCCACTCTAAGTTTCTCATACACTAGTTTTATTCGTGTGGTTGAAGATTATTTCTCATTTCTTTGTAAAATTGAGCCAAAACAAGAGGTAATCATTGTTCCCCTTTTTCTGCCCTTATTTACAGACAGAAACAATGCAGGTCTCTATGCTTTTCATACTTCATGTGCAAAAGGAAAACAAACTGTAAAATTGTGTACTCACTTTACTCCCTGCTTAATTTGCCAGTGCTATTCCTTTCCTGTATGTGAGGAAAGCCACCTGCTGAGCAGTGCAACAGAAGGGTTTGGAGCACTGGCCCTGGTCACTTGTTCAGTAGTTTTGGTCCCGCCTCATGGCCATCTCTGTGCTTCCTTGGTAGAGAGACCAGTGGTCAAAGGATGTACTTTTGCAGCTTTTCTGTCCTGAGTTTACTCCCTGTCCACATAGGAACCTTTTGCTAAACGGCCAGGATTTGGCTCCTGAGCTCTGCTTCCTGACACAGAACATGCAGGAGTGTATCTTTATTAGGGGAGGAAAAAAAAACTAAAGCCAAGTGGTCTGTTAGCTGTGGCCTTGAACAGTTCATAAGAGACAGCTGAGCACACTGGGAGTTTATGATGGGTACAGTCCATCTCTTGTTGTCAAAGACAGACTCCACTAATAAAGATGCAGATCCTTGCCCCTTGTAATATGATGGAAATCTCATTTTATAAGAACTGCCTCATAAAGAAATCAAATTCCTGCTTCAGATTAAATAAGATAGAAAGTTTTTATGCATTAGTGGCCAGAAAGATTCATTTTTGTGGATGCAAACATACAAAAATTTAAGCAACTGCTCCTGCTGCTTTCCTTTCAAAATCTGATGCTGAAGACATATCCATGGCATAAAGGCAACTTAACTAGGCAAAACAGAAATTACAGAACTCTGTAATTGGTAGATTTGCTAATGGTGTCAACAGTAACTAGGTTTGTTGTTTTATGACGTTCTCTTGCTTGAAGGTGCCATAATGGCAGGGTAATGTTGATGTTTCCAGATTTATCTCTTGCTTTTCATTACAGAGCTGTGCAAATGCGTGTCATTTTGTTATTTTGTGACACATTAAAATGATGTACTTGTTCTGTTTACTCTGTCCCGACTTAATTAGTAAGATGTGATAGTTTGCCAGACTTTGAATGTCTTTGGTAAGATCTTTTTCATGTGTTTTTGATGCATATCTTCTTTTTGCTATAAAAGTCTAAACTTCTAGCCATGTTCTGTGTGAAATGCTGATGACAATTCCTTGTCAGTTTCAACATATATTTTAATAATGTGGCATATATAAAAAGTGCACAGAGATAAGTACAGGTAAAGAAAGAAGTAGCACAATCTAAACTGAAAAAATCATATAGAAAAGGGTAAAATAGTTTGAGAGAGAATGGGCAGGAGAAGAAGAAGGATCAGGAAGAACAAGTGTAATTGCAAAAAGACAGAGTTGTGAGAAGGAGGAGAATTGAGAGGCAGTCCAGACCAGACAGGACAGGAGAGAAGTAAGGGTGGTGGCAGCGAAAAGAGGGCTTAGGAAGAGGAGAATTCCATCCGTGGGTCATTTTCAGTTAAAGTGAGCTGATGCAATATGCCTGGAAGGTAAAAGGAGCCCCCAAGGAGAGGTCAGTTCAGGTACTATGGAGCCATGATCCCAAATACTGAATGGCAAGTGAGACCCAGACCAGCACTGCTAGGCTGGGGACATTCCTGTACTGATGCCTGCACTGGCTCTTGTGGAGGGAAGAAGAGTGTGCTGCTAAGGGATTTGGCTGCAAACTGCACTCCTTCCTGTGTTCTCTGAGAGCTTTGAGGAAAGAGAGGAGATGACAGCTCAGAAAGGCAACCTCCTATATCTGTGAGAAGGATGAATGTGGAAGGGCAATGTTAGTACCTCCACAATGAGGCATCAAGAGAAGGTGATCAAAGTAAATATTCGTAAAGAGATTAAAGAATGCCTCATGTGTTTGAAGAATGTATAATAAGTCTTCAGATCAAAGTAAAGTCTCTGTTATTTAGCCATTTAGGAAAGTTAGTTATTGGTTATATGTGCCGGATAATGGAAGGCATATTAACTGTGCAGAAAAGCTTGTAAAACACATAGCAGGATTTGTGAAAGGCGTTTTTATGCATCTCATGGTTTTTCTCAAGTGCTCTCATCCTCATATATGTATTGTAAACACTTATTTTTAAGGAACAATTCCGTTGCCTAATGATTTTATTCTCAAAGCAGAGATTTAATTAAAGCCTCATTAAACACTACAGTAGATGACTTTGGATTATAAATTAAATAATGAAAAATATTGTAGGAGTTGTGTTCTTTTATTTTAGTAACATGGCTCTATGTGTAGAAAATAAATCCTTGTTAATTGAGCACAGCAGTGGAGGGCTACTTTGTAATGAATTTGCCTGCACATACTCTGACATCTTGATCAACTGTGGTTTTCAGACAGGAGACTGGGGAGAGCCTTCAATTACCTTGAGACCTCCAAATGAAGCCACAGCATCAACGCCTGTACAATACTGGCAACATCATCCAGAGAAACTCATCTTCCAGTCATGCGATTACAAAGCGTTTGTAAGTGTTGATAAATTTAGTGGTTTGATTTGGGGTAGATATATTCAACTTGGATTTTGATAGGCTGTTGTGTTTTACTTTCATTTATAATATTTTTCAGTCACTTTTAGAGAGACAGGTCACTACTTCTGAAATACTATAATTATAGTAAATGAGAAATAAGGATGCACAGTACGTTTTTCCTATGAATTGTGTGATATATTGTAGTCCATATGGCATTTGTGTTAGAGAAAGGGCACTATGAGTAAGTGGCTAAGTGTTGCTGAATTGACAGTGAGAATAATAACCCTTACTTTTCATCTCTTACAAATCCCTGTCTAGTAGTTGTGAAAGAATAATAAAACATAATATGGGATCCTCTTACCTACCTTAATGCTGTGTGCACAGCATTTAGTGCTGCCTCCTCTGAACTTTATATATGTGTTTTTGGGAAAGGAAGTAGAGAAAAAGGAGATGAGGGTTCCATCCATGGGACAAAGGCACATTCAGACCTCTCCAAACCTGATGGCTCCTTGAAATGTCAGTCAGTTCCACCAGGGCAGGACATGCTTATTTTTACCTCCATGTGGCTGCAGGTGATTACCACTTCCCATCCCTCGAGAAATGGAGCTTCCTCTTGTAACTAAAGACAATTAGTCTTCTCTGGCTGTTATAAATGCTTGTGGAGGAGAGAAAGGTCTCCTGCAGTATAGAAAGTAATTGAAAGGATTTTTTTTTTTTTTAATGAAAAACAGTTTTCTGAAATCTTGAGTTCCCTGTCAACATGATGGGGGGACTGGAGCTTCTGGGGAGCTGAAGAGGTACCTCAGCCCACTTTTTTAAAGGTTTGCATTTCCCCTTCTGACTCTATGGAAAGCATTGCTGAAGTTGCTGAAGGTGCCTGCCAGGCAACTGTGCTCTCGCTGGAGCTGGCTGCCCTACGAAGGAAGACTGGCTTATGGTGCAAAGGAAGGGGGCTCAGTAGTTGCAGTGACTTTAGGATAATAGCTGAGGGTGGACTACTGGTCCAGGACATGGGGTTGAGATCTTCACTTGAAGGGGTTTGGATCTTTGGTGCTTTTTAGGATAATGCTCTGTTCATTAAATACTGCTGCATTTTGGGGAACAGTTGGAGGTTGCTGGACCAGATTTAAGGCACGTCTTGGAAGGTAGGAATTAGAGACCAAATGCAGAGGAGACAGAGACTGGCTCCCACTGAGGAGGGGCAGAAGGTGTGTTATAGACCTGTCTTTCTGGAAGACATCTGTATCTTCCATCAGACCCTCACAGGGTTAAAAATTGCCATGCATGTACTGATTATCCCTGGACAGAAACTAGAACCTCTGCCTTCCTCAGCAAGTTACAGTCAAGGACCATCTCACCTGCTCTCAGTCTTATTCTCCTACTATCCAAAACCTCCTTGCTCACCTCAGATTGGAAAGGAAGGTTAGCAACTTCTAGTTGTTTAAATATTTTTTGTAGTTTTCAGTGAAGTGAACATGTTATCTCAAGTGCCTTTTCTCTTTTTGCATGATCCAGCAGTAAATTCATAATCTGATGTAACTTTGTAGTAGACTGGAAGATGGATCATTAAAGAAATTGATTTGGAATGGCCAGGAATATCCAAGTTAGTGGTGATTAAGGAAAGACCTTCCTTTCCTAAGGACCAGGTGTCACCACTTTGTTTCAGCTCCTTGAGCTGTATTGACCTCAGCCTTACAGAATAAAACTCTGGCTTGTAAGTTATAGTTGGGGTAGCTTTCACTCTATGCCACATCTGTCAGTCAAACTGTTGGATGTTCTCTGTATTGCTCCCACATGCCCTGGGTGTTTGAGAAGGAATGTTTCCAAAAGCACAGCAAGTCAAAAGGAAGCAAAATTTCCTCCTAGAGTTTCATATTTTTCTGACAACTAAATTGGATGGTACTACTGTGATTTGTGTGTCTATTCCACCTTGGGAAGCATTTCTGAATGCCTTCAGCTGAGGCTTTTTGCTGCTGTGCAGATGGGACAGGAGCTCTCCTTCTCTTTCTTCCTCTTCTGCTGTAAGCAAAAAGCACTGCTTTTTTACCCTGGTGTCTGAACAACTAGTAGCTTTCAAGGAAAAACCAATTTGTTTTACTGTACTCTATTTTAAAAATGAGGGGGAAAGAAAACAAACCTAAAAAAAAAAAACCCAAAGCAAAACAAAAACCATCCAACCAAACAAAAAAATTAAGACATTAATTGTAACTTGCCCAGAGAAGGCTAAGGATTCCAAATGTGTCAGACAGCAGGATTCAGTGAAAAATAGAGTTCAATTCAATATTGTTTTGTTTACTCTTCTAATTTCAGAGTTTGCTTTAAATTTGTTGTTTTTCTTCAAGGGCAATATCAAACTGTCCCATCAAATTAATGCCCAAAGCCCTATTCATGTCACCATCGAGCCCCCAGCTGGACTCACAGCTGCTGGTTTATGAATCTTTCACATCTGCAGTCCTCTAGGAATGCCCTTCATTCATTCCTTTATGCTTGTGCTTATCTGGTAGTGTTGATGTTGCTCACTGGCCCATTTATAATGCCCTATAAAGTGTTTCTCACTAATTGCTGTGTTGGCTACTGTCTACTTTGAAATATTTATGCATTTTCTTGCAGGTCAGAGACTCCTGCAGTACACAGCGTAAACTGAAGTCTTTAAAGAAAATATATCAGTCTAGCTCAGGAGACCAGAGAGCTGGACCAGTACACTCTCTGTTCAGTTCCAGCTTACATTCATCTGTATCTGAAGTTCTTTTTGATAGGTTCTTGTCTAAGCTGAAGCTGGTTCACCATCTGGTTGGGTCAGTTTAGGCTGTTTCCAAGAGGAGTCAGTCTGGTGAGATGGGTCAGCAGTGGTGGGCTGCAGCATCCTCCAGAAAGAGGTTCCTGCCCACAGTGCTTTCTCTCCTCCTACTTACCATATTCTCACAGTGGCATGACTTATCCTCAGCTCCCATGTTGCTCACTTAGGACTGGAGACTTAGAAGAAGCTGTGGCCTTGTGCTGTAGTGAGAATACAGAGAGACTTCTCTGTCCTTGAGAAGGGCAGGTGAGGGGTGCCTTGCTGTGCTCCCTGCTCAGTTAAGCCAGACTTGTATGTGACATCATACAGAAATTCAGAAACGTCCTGTTTGCATAGAGCTCTAAGAGCGCATGCACACCAACAGATAGGCACACCTGTAGCATCCATAGGAGAAATGCAGAGCGTGGTGTGGCTTTGGTACAGTCCAGTTAGTCATCACAGGACCCCTTGCTGCTAGGTGGGAATGGCAGGGATGCTGCAGCCAGCTCCATCCCTGGAGGAGCAGCACCGTTCAAACATGGTGTGGGGGGGTACTGAGACCTCAGAGGAGCAGAGGCTGCTGTCAGGGTGCAGGAGGGCTCAAACTGGGTGTGTCAGCAAGGGAGAGGCCTGTGGCTGGCACAGGCGCTGTGTCACTGAGGCACTGCCTGCCTTGTGACCCTTGGAGATGAGCAGGCTCCTCTGGTGATTTCCAGTGAGCTGAGCCAGGACACAGCAGCCTGCTGCTTCCTCTCACACATCTGGAGCCCTCCTCCAGGTCACTAAAGGCTTCAAAAGAATAGTTCAGGGTCACCCTTTCCTTAGGAAAAATTCATGGTTTAAGCTAGTTTTAGTACAGATTTATTGTCTCTCTTTGCTGACATCGGGCTCTGCTATTTGCACGTAAATTAGTTACAGACTGAGTACGCTGAGGTTATGATCACTGCTGGCCTTCTCATCCACATGATTGCACACATAACAACAGGAGTTTGGCAGATGGCAGCTAAAAAAAGCAAATTCTCCATTTTATAATCAAATGGCTTTTTTAAGATGGAATCTGTAGCATTTGTTCATTGTTTCAGTAACTAAAATGACAAGCCAGAAGTTTTCAGATATTGTTTCAAAGAACTCCAGCTGATTCAGTACACGTGTTGCTGTGCATTCTTGTTTCATGGGTTGATTAACACATTGGTTTAATTGATTTGTCAAAGAACTGCAAAGTAAAAAAAAATCTAAAGCAGTATGTTAAGAAATTGATTGCTACCATTAGGTTTTTTAAAGCATTTTTAGTGCATTTCTGCAGATGTTTGTCAGTTCTGGAATTTCAGTTAATTTAAGTTCAATGGATTTTTGTTTTAGTATTTAGGTTCCATGCTGGTAAAAGAGTTAAGAGGCACAGAGTCAACACAGGATGCATGTGCAAAGATGAGGGTAAGTTTGTAATCCTACTCCTTTCTCTATTGTTATAGTATTAAATAACGTCATTCTGTGATTGCTTGTACTGTACCCTTTTTGCTTTTCTAATGTACTGCTACTTATTTCCTTTACTTGCTTTTACATTCATATTAAATAGGAAATCTGTTCTGTTTTAAATCTTAATTTGAAGTATACCAAAATTCAAAGATAAATTTTTATTTTGCATGTTGTACCTAACAAAAAACCCCCAAATGTATGTTATATTTTCTCATGAATCTTTGAGTATGTTTCAAAGTACTGTCCACACAATTTAAGCATACCTCTATCCATTTGTTTTATAAACAGAATTTATACCTTTTATATGATAATCTAGATTTAATTTTCAATTATAAATACATAGTAGTAAATATATAACATGTTACCAGACACATTGGTTTTCATGTATGGTCTAAACGAACAGTCACATAATCCTATGGATAATTTTACTCAAATGAGTATTTCCTTTAATTATGAGTTACTTATAAATGCTTTTTCATTAAAGGGTGAAATGGGGTCTCAGTTTCATCTGATGGTGGAAAAGCAGCTAAGTTTCCTTCAGACTGTTAAGAATACATTTTTCTGTGGCTCTTTGGCCTGACACTGGTTTGTAGAAAATTACAGTAGTCTTTCTCCAAGAAACATTGCTGCTGGAAGCTCAAAACAAGCCATAGCCTGATTTATTCCCAACTGTAGCTGTAGTAAGAGCACACCTGTTCACAGCCATGGTGAACACATCATGGTCTGGCATGATTACTTAATGAAGAATATAATTGTTTGCTAATCTACCAAACAGGTACAATTACCTAGATTAATGAGCAAAATCTTTTCTTCTGTGTATCATATGTCTCTTATGCAAGATGTCTCTGAGACAAGACCAGATCAGAAAATGGGAAGATGTGTAAAATTCGTGTAATCAGACAACCATTTCCTGCTGGTTACATGTGCACAGCACACAGACTTCAGTATAAGCTGTTTTAGCTAAGGGCTGGCAGTAATTCACAATTATTAGATTGCTTGAAGATCTGAGGCTTTTCAGTTAATTACATTCTAGTCATTCCTTACCTGGGCTTAAGCTCCTCTGAAAAAATATCCAACAATTTGACAGAGAGGGATCTACGATCACATACATGTGTTCTGAGGAATTAATTGAGGCTGCAATCATACCATCTTCCAGTACAGTTTTAAAACTGTCAGGCTTAGCAGTTCAATTCTTTAGGCATATGCCTGTGCAGAAATTAGGGCAGAATTTTGCACCATAGCAGCATATGGCAACTTCAGTAAGTTTTCTGACTGAACTCAGAGGCTTAACATCAAAAAAGGCACTCTAAATAATTTATAGGCATTTTAATATATATTTCTATAATAACTTTGGCCAATTAAAATTATACTAAGTGTTTGAAAACAGATTTAATTTAAAATACACATTTTCTATATAAATGGTGCAATTGCACTGGTTTTTCTATAATACCATACAGGACACTTATATAATACAGTGATGAGGTTTGTGTACATTTCTTTTTTACATTCTCTTTTGAAATAATTGTTCTGTGAGAGTGTTTATTTTATGGTTTGAGGTTTTTTCATTGCAAAGATATTTGAATAAGACAGTTTTTAATCAGAATTTCATCTATTCTTTCTATGTAGTCCTTTTAATCATGTTCCTATTTAAGTCAAAAGCAAAAACCTTTGACTTAATGGGAACAAATTATTATTTTAGCCTGTTTCACAGTGGGAAAAATGTATATTTTTCCAAAACTTTCTCCCTCTGGATGTCTCCTGAAAGTTGTTGTTAGTGAATTGGGAGTTCAGATTGTCCAAAGTCATCCTAAAATTTTGCTGTGATGTTCATTATTGTATTTAAGCAACCTTGGGTTGTCATTGAAACTCTGGTTTCTGATATAGTTGCTTTCAATGTATTGAAAGGAACATTTCACTTACAAGAAAAAGAAGCTAAAAGCTAGATATGTTATTTGTCTTGCTCTCAGATACTGAATTTGTTACACTTGTCCAGAGTCTCTGGAGTCAGCAAGACCTTTACACAGGGTTGTACAATTGTGATAGAACAATATTTTTTTTATGCTAGTATTTTATTTGTTACTCCATGCACGTATTGCAGAAATATAGCCTGCTGCAATCTGAAACAGGTTGGGTGTGGGGGAAGTATGTCACATATAAACTTGTACCAGATTGAGGTAACTCCCCACAATTCTTTAGTCTTTCTGGACTCAGCCCCATAATGGTTTTACGGAGAATGTATGAAAATTTTCTGTCAATGTGGCTCTTGATTTTCCATCTTTAACTTAATGTTGCTCTCAAAAGTGTTGACATTCACTGAATGTCTTTCAGTCAGCAGGTGCACAAGGATGAAAGAAGTACACCAGTGGAAAAAAAGGATCTTGATCTTCCTTAATCATTTATAAATACAGAGAAACAACAAAAATGACATGTTTGCTGACTGCAGATCCCTCACTGTTAGTTATGGATGCTCCCAGGGCTTTCAATTATTGCAGTTGATGATTTTGGTTCTCAAGGGAAGTGTCTTGAATATCCCTTGTGTCTCTCCACAGAGAGACTTACAGCAGCCTCCTTCTTATAGCTTAAAAGTGAAAGGAGGTCCTAAATCTTCTATAAAGAAACCGCCAATAATAATTTTTAAAAAGAAAAAAAAACTGGGAACCTTTACCTTAGTAACTCTTCTTGGCAATCCACTGTGCTTCTCAGCATTGTGCAGCAGCGTGCTCTAGCAGAGCAGATGATGGATTTGTTTAGGAAAAATCATGCAGATGCCATAGCTGGAGCTCAGCACTGGGGTCAAGGTTGTGCATGCTTTTTTTCCCCATTTAAACTGCAGATTCTTGCAACCACCCAAAATTATAGATATTTGTCAACAGCTTCACTTTTCTATTCATATATTTGCACTCCTTTATATTTTATGGTTTCTTATTTGTTTCCAGCTATTTTCTCTCACAAACTCCCTCTCTAGTGGACAGCACTGTCTCCTTATCTCCATCCCCACCTGCTGTAAACTGACCTCTCCTACTTGGAGATTAAATCTTGCTGTCCTGGCCAGAACAGATTTATTAATCATATTTGAGAGATGCCTTCAAGAAGTTAAGAACTTTCATCTTTTTCAGTGTGAAATGGGAAATACTGCAAGTTGCATTTTCAGTCAGATTGTTGCCTTCATCACAATTTATCATAGGAACATGAAGAGAGAGTAAGGTATATTTGCATAAAAATAAAGGCAAGAGTTAAAGTTAAATTTGAGCTAGAAAGAGATTTGTTCTTTACAGAAGACTAATTTGGCATTTACACATCAGAATTCCTTGACCAGGTGGGAAAGGAATTGTTTCATACTTACTGGTATAAGCACAGCAACAAGGCAGATTCTCTCTTTGCAGCAGTGTTAAATCACTGATGTTGCATACACCAACTGAACAGTCTAAACCGAGCAAATATTTACTGCAGTAGAAGGGAACTTAAATTTGGTTCTTGGATCCTGCCACCTTCCTGACTATTCTATTTCTTTCTTAAATATTTTCTTGTTAGGAATAGGTTCTTAAATTTCAGGTCAAAGTTCTGAGGAATCGGCAATACAATTCTGTTCACAAAGCAGGTATTTAAATGTCTTGCAGACTTAAGACCGAAATGTCAAAGTTGGAGCTGCTACAAAATCTGATTCTCTTATCTCTGGTGAGTCAGGTGAAGCAGAGTTGAAAACACTGAAAACAGGCAGCATCTGGGGCCTTTCTTCCTCCTTTCATTTCTTCTTATGTAAAGAAGGAACTGAATTTAGATGGCAGTCTTCTTGCTTCTACTAAACCCTTTCTTACTTTTCAATCTCCATTTCATTTTTCCTCCAAAAGTAGAAGTGTAGAAGTCTCCATATGCCTCCTGGTGAAACTCCCCAGGCAAATACCATGTCAGCATCTATTTTGGGATTTAGATTCTTCAGTCTCTGCTCTCTTGAGACGTGCAGCTCTGCCTCTCTCTTGTGTGTCCACTGCTTTCAGAGGGTTTGCGGTGGAACAGGCACATGGATATTACTCAAAGGAAAAAAATAAGTAGTGGTGGAAGATCTTGTAGACATTTAGTCTCTATGCACATCCACATCATGCCATACCATGTGTTCAGAGGATTGTACATCCTTGAATTCTGGCTGAAAGGAATCTAAGGGGCAGGAGGAATGCAGAGGAATGTTTAGAGATATTGCAAAATAAAAAAACAGTCTCACGCTCAACTAGGTGCAGTACAGGTGCATCACAAGTGCAATGTTCATATTAATGATGTAGCTTGGAGGCATGCACTAATTGTAGAGCAGTAAAGAGTTTTGTATGACAAGGATTGCAGATGTAGTTTTATTCTATGAAATGTTAAATTATGCCAGTAATGGATTTTTAAACCTTTTGGACCGAGAGAAGTTATTAAGTATTTGTTAAAAGGCAGATTGTGTAATTGTATGTAAATATTTGTTAAAAGGTAAATTGGCTTCAAAACTGAATGTGGACTTAGACTTTTTATTTCAGTTTCATCTCATGCATGATCTTGTCAAAGTGATTCACTCAAGGTCCTCCTCCCCAGCTGGTCAAGGGAGGTGATTGTCCCACTTTACTCTGCACTGGTGCAGCCTCACCTTGAGTCCTGTGTGCAGTTTTGGGCACCACGCTATAAGAAGGGAATAAAGCTGTTAGACAGCATCCAAAGGAGGGCCATGAGGATGTTGAAGGGCCTTGAGGGGAAGCCGTATGAGGAGCAGCTGAGGTCACTTGATCTGTTCAGCCTGGGGAAGAGGAGACCTCATTGCAGTTGCAACTTCTTAGTGAGGGGAAGAGCAGGGGCAGACACTGATCTCTGAGGGGACCCGAGGGAATGGCCTGAAGTTGTGTCAGGGAAGGTTTAGGTTGGATATTGGAAAAAGGTTCTTCACCCAGAGGGTGTCTGGGCTCTGGCACAGGCTCCCCAGGGCAGTGGTCACAGCACCAAGGCTGACAGAGCTCAGGGAGTGCCTGGACAATGCTCTCAGGCAAGGGTGTGACTCTTGGAGATGGTGCTGTGCAGGGCCAGCAGTTGGATTAAATTATTCTTCTGGTTCCCTTCCAACTGAGATATCACTAGTCTGTGAACTATTTAGTGAAGTTTCATAAGCCTTAAAAAAATAGCAGACGTGCGGGTATGATAGTAGGTGGTACCAACACATGTTTTGGAATGTGCAGTCTGATGCCACTTAGAATTAATAGTTGCTACCAGTTTGGGGAAAAGTTCAGATTCTTATAATGAAGTGGATTCCAGTAAATAACTGAATAGGAGAATTGCCAGCTACAGTGTTCATATAGATATTAAAAAATCAATATTGGAAGATTCATTTGCAAAAGTAGAAAGACAAGATGAAGACTTAACATTTTACAGGCTCATAAACTTTAACTTGGAATTTATTTATGTATGGGGTTGTTAGTGACTTGTCATAGGTGAATAATGTTTCTTTTCTGTGTATTTGCAATAACAAATATAGTTACTTACAAACCTAAAAGTGAACCTGTTCTCATTTTGGCCACTGTATGAAAGCTGAGTAATCTAGTTATAAATGCATATACAAATACACTGAAGTGGTCAATATGGCAAAATAGAAGCGCCAGTGTATCCCATTTCCTCTTGGCAGGAAATAAATAAATTAGATGAAAGATTTTCAGAGGGGGCTGTGTTACACCATGTGCTACAGTATATCAAGGGAATTTGTTAGAGTCTTACTTGGACACCATTCTATGTGTGTTTCTGAATTTCTTATTCAGCTGCTTTGTGTGGGTGTGTGCTCAGAGAGAGCACACATGGTTTGTACACTGCAGGAGTATTCAAAAGTGTTGAATTAGTGCTCTCAGTTCTGCACAATAAGGTATTGAGGTACAATCCTGTCTTGAAAAGGTTAAAGGCCCTTCAGGGTTGCAGGTATTGTATTTGCTTTTTAAAAATAAACAGCTATTTTATATTATTTTGTTAAGTCCTCTGCCTCTTAAGCCATTGCTAATTACCTTGATTTGATAATTACATTGATAAATAGCTTGTTAGGCATGCTGGCAGGGTGGACCTCAAATTATTGGATTTTAGTTTATATTCTAAATAAATGCCTAGCAGTTCTGCACAGCCTTTAACTCAAAATCAATATGCGAGTGGAGATGCTTTACCTACTTAAGACAATTTGTAGTACTACTACAATATGAAAATGAGTTTAGACTCTGGATATGAGAGTGATTTTTTTTTTCAGTGAAACTAAAGAAAATCTATGAACAAGATGAGAAGCAAGATTGCACTCCCTCTCTTGCTCTCTCTGGCACCACTGCTCTTGCATTTCCTTATGACCCTTTTCAAAAGGAGATATTGGGAGCAGCATTGTCCAAGCCTATGCAGGATTTTGGCACTGTCCTACAAAATGGTAGCAGTGGGTTCAGATACAAACTCAGAATGGTCTTAAGTTCAGATCTTTATTGTAAAAGCAGTCACTGTAATAACCAGGAGTTATGCAAAGGTACCTTCTGCTTTCTTCCACTGGGCTGATCTGCATTGTGGGTACTGCATTGTGGATCTGCAGTGTGAAGCAGCTTCATTGCAGCAGCTGCATCAAAATACAGACAAGACTGGTACTCCTGATGTTCTGTGGTCTGAAGAGAAAGATGCTCTGTGTCTTTTGAGAAGTCTGGGGAAGCTGCACATATGTCACGTTAGATTTAGGATGGTGACACTTTCTTCTATCTTCCTGTGTATGCACACAAGCCTGTTTTATGGTTCTTGAATTATACATGGCCTGCTTTCACATAGTCACCTACCTGTCTGGCAGCAAGGATTTCAGAGTGGGACCAAAGCTCAGTCTCTCTGGCAGTGCAGATTGTGCAGCACAGAGACTCCTGCCTGCAGGAGCAGTTTTACCCATGGAGATGGGGCATGCACATCTGTCCTGACGTTGGTGACCGGCTGATCAGCAACAGGCACTGGCAAGGAGCCTGGAATAGGCTTGCTGTTCACCCAGGTGATTCTCCTAAAGAAGTGTATTGAAATTAAGAGCCAGTTACAGTCAGAAACAATGGAGTTCATAGGAACTGTGACCAGTTCCAGGATAGTGAGCACTTGCCCAAAGACAGTGTCCTGTCACTATGATTGCTTCTTTGTGAAATGAAATCTAATCCTGCTACCATGCCTTGGGGCATGAGACCATATGTCAGCATGCACATGACATCCAACGCCAGCCTTCAACTGCGGCTCCTATAAGTTTGGCTCAAGTCCATATGCTTCCCATAGAGGCACCAGATGGACAAGAATATTTTGTCATCTCATTGTGTCCTCATGGAGTTGGTACAATGGTTAGAACCTGAAAAGCCCAAGGAAGGGGAATACTGACTCCTGTGTTCTTCTTCTCAGATTCTGGGCACAGACATGGGCAGAGATGCCCACTTGGCCTGCACAGAGGTGTGAAATGTCTGAACAAGAAAGCTGTGGGACTTCATCTCAGTATTCTAGAATTCAGAGCCAAAGCACCTACAGTGCCTGAGCAAAACGTATTCATATTCTATATCTGAATTCGCACCTTACACATTCTGGCAGACAGCTCCTCCATTAAAAAGAAAGGAACAACAAGCAAATAGTGTGAGCTCACCATGACAACTCAAAACTGTTGAAGCCTGGAAACTGCTTGGAAATAATAATTATCTGGTGGAACCCAGTTACTGTATCACTAAGAGTCGAGCCAGGGAATAGAGCTGCATGTTTTTCTGGTGGCACTGTCATAATAACAAAGGATGTTATTCCATTGCCCGACTGTTTGTTTCCATGAGAGTACAAGTGCAGAATTGTTACCCCAGATCATAATTCTACATTGGACTGCAGTCTTCCAGAATACCTTTGCACAAATCCTGGGGTTTGTATGGTTTGCGAGCTGGTAAACTGATGATCCTGTGCTCCTTACTAGCTGAGATGGTTTGGCTTAATAAATTACAAATGTCCATCAGTCTCTGATTCATTTCCTAATTTGCCAGCTGTAATTTAATAGCGTCTTCATGAGCTATTTCACTCAGAGACAGTCTTCTGGCAGTTTGCAACCCTGATTAAATACTAGAGGTCAGGTCTGGTCAAGACAAACCCAGGTGAATGTGGAGCAGATGAAGATTAAATTACAAACTACAGGTCTAGAGGGAAGAGGTAGTTGGTATAATGTAGCCTGGCCAACAGGATACTTCGCCTTTATGGCAAATACCAGACAGTAGGAATTATACAGAAAAACTAAAATATGTGAACTTAGTACCTGTGTTTGTATAGCACATTGGAGAAAAGGAATTTTGCTGTTAAGGAGGCAAGGAAGGAGGTAATTGCATTAATCAAAATGAAAAACAAAGCTCTCTTGTGTGTAGCTGTTGGAGTAAAATGAAAGGACAAAAGTTGGATGATTGCTGCCTTGTCAGATGATTAAAGTGGTATTGTCATATTTGTGACTATTTTGTCTAGTATGAGCATATGCAGAGTTTATTGCTTGTTATTCTGATAGTTGTACGAACTGCAGCTTCTGTACAGTCACTGTCATGCTTTCTGTGCATTGAAATTGAATTTCATTAAAAGACTCATGTGAGATCTGTTATAGTGACACACACATATACACACAGGTAGCTGCTTGCTCTACTTCTGGCAGGGATACCATTTCTTTCTCCACTCAGGTCAGAGGCACGCAAATCAGATTAGTATCTTTCTTCAGATTTTATTAAAATTCTTCAGGATGTTTTACCACTTAAGCTTTCATTTCTTAAAAGTGGTAAACATTCTGGGTGAAAGGAGTTTTCTCTGGGATAAATTGATGATTGATTGCTGTCTCAAGTCTCTTGTCATTTGATACGGAGAGATCCAACAATCCTCTGTATTACACGGATGGGTGGGGCTCTCCTTGAAACTTTAATTAGAGGTTTTAGCCTGCATGGCATGGGCACTAATTGCAGAATATAGCTGGATTTGTAGCTTTGAATTTTATGCTGACAAAAATGGAATCTTGTTTGATTCTGAGAAGATCAAGAGCCAATAAAGAGACATTATTACAGGGCATTTTTTTGTTTCATTTTAAGTTTCTGTTTATTTTGCTCTCTAGTGTTAGCATTGCCTATTTTTTCAAACATATTTTTTTAGTTACAGTTTGTGTTTTCAAGTTTCTATCTCCTTCTTTGGGCTTTTTTTGAATAATACAAAGCCACCGCTGCTTTTTTGTTCAGCTGCTTTAATAATCTTATGAGCCAGTTCTAGACTTTTTGGTGTGTTTACACTCTCCTTCTGCATACTGATGTTTCTTCATGTTTACCTGTAACTGTCAATAGTTCATTTCCTCTTAGGAAAATATTTAATTGGTCTCTGTGATTGTTTGCTGACAGCCCCATAAATAAGCATTTTCTGAATATTACGTATTTATCTGTAGAAGTTTTGTGTAGAATAGCCCCTAGTCCATCATTGTCTTCTACCTTAAAAGAATTCAAATCAGTTGTAAACTATTATGCCACATTTGGGGGTTTTGTTTGGTTGGGTTTGGGGTTGTTCTAGTAAATTTGATCTGTAAACTAAGGAACAATTTTCTTTTGCAGGGAACTTAAATCTGCCCCAAATATTTTCCCAGTCTGTTCAGCAGCAAATATGTTTGCTGTGTGCATCACACTAGAGGCACACAGAAGTAGACTAGCATAAAAGGAAAAACAATCTTATAGGAGGGCATGAACTGTAGGTAGGAGAAGCTGGTGCTGAGGGAATGCAGAATAAGCCTCTGTGCTACTTCATGTGTAAAGCAGCTTCCAGTAGCAGCTGCACTCCAAGTGCAGACAGAATGACAAGATACTGTGTTGGGCTGACGGATTGACTGGCAGGCCTAGCGGGCTGCAAGGATGCCTCATGTCACAAATACAACTGCAAAGGAGGGAAAAACAGGGAAATATTTCTAAATAACAACTAATTGCAGCAAAGAAATGGTACTACAAGAAGTACTGTTGTGCTGTCAATTCTTACAGCTGGGAAAGGCAGGAGAAGGGGAGGGAGGCAGCAGTGGATGGGACATACCAGATAGATGTCCTAAACACAAATGTTTTGTGCATGACTGGTCTTTTAAAGCCAGAAAAGTTACTTTATTCTCTTCCCATTGTGTTAGAAAAAAAGCAGAATTTTTACCATCCTCACAACAAACTTAAAGCTATTTTAGTTTTGTAACTACAAGAGAGCATAAACCCAGAGCACAACCTGCTGAAAAAAAAATTTGTTTAAAATATTTGTTTAACTTAGGTATTTAAGCAGAAGAAGAGAGCACTGTTATTATCTAATAATATCTTCATTTTGATTTCAGAAGTCTACAGAACAGATGAAGAAAGTTCCAACCATTGTCCTGTCTGTCTCTTACAAGGGAGTCAAATTTATTGATGCCACAAATAAGGTATGTGCAATTACTGAACATTAACTTCTGTTTCTCACAACTAGGAGAGATAGTAATACCTATGAAGGCAGCCCAGAGAGGGGACAGATTTTCACTTTGTGCTTTCCTCTCCTTTTTTTCTCCTCTCTTGTCCAATATGGATGTAATGTAATTGTCATTCTCCAGAAATTCAGTCTGGAGGACAAGTGAAGTAGCTTTAATGGCTTATTTGGGGAACATTGTGTCCAGCGTTCTGCTATTAAATGCAAGCTTATCACAAAAGACATTCAGCAGGGAGCCTCTGTGGAAGCCTTTACCATGTTCTTCTCTATATAGTTCCACAAATATGTAGAATATATATATGTTCATTAATGTAATTGAGGAAATTTTTTTTAAAAATGTCTCAATAAAGAATAAAGATGTGGTTTTATCCAAGGCCAGCCATTTTAAGGATAAGAAACACAAGCTTTGAATATCTTTTCCAGACATTCAAATACCACAGCCCATCTGTGAGCTGTTTTCCTGGTGCTAGCCATTTAACTACCTGAACTGCAGCAGCTTCTTAATAGTTGTTATTCCATTTTTTTTTCATCTTCCTGTGTGGCAATGCTCCTGTGCTTTTTTTCTTACACTTCTAAATACATCCAAATTTTTAAAAAACCTCAAGTAACTAAAGCCACAAAAGTAGAAATTAAGAGATCGAAGAACTTAGTGATGGATAGAGCAATAGATTATTGCTTAGCCAAAGTAAAATGTGCAAGCTCTGTAAAGAGAAGTAATGCATTAATTTCTCTTTGTATGTCTTAAAATGGCAATACTGGTGCTTTTATAAGAGCAGAAAATAAATTATCTTTTCTCTTGTGTAACTAAAACTAAGCACTATTAAAAATAAATTTGACAAACCAGCTACCTGACCAGGTTAATAATGTATATAGCAGCTTTGTGTTGCTGAACATTCAGACCACACGGTACACCTAACCCAGTATCTATCAAACTTGCCAAATCAATCAGTTTTTAAGTTTAACTGGAACTGTGTTTTAAGTGATGGATGGAAGCCATATTTAGAGTTAGAAGACGGCATAAAAGAAAAGCTGAGGTGAAATTACTGCTGTTTCAAGTCTGGCATATTTGCCAGAGCAGAGAGACCAGTGATTGCCGTCCGCTCCTTTTTCCTTCCATTGATTCAAAACTGAGCTTCTACAACCCTCATTCCTTTTATGTTCTCTGATGTGTAGAGCATAAATCAGGACATTGTAATGCTATTAACTCCAACTTGGATAATGCTGTTTTCACCTCTTAAATCTCCTCTGTAGTGTAAAGGATGTAACTGCAGTGTCCTTAGGTTTACAAAACAACCCAGGAGAACAAAAGGAGCTTCTTTGTCTCTTTGCACAGTGCCTAGAGTCTTATGTAAGATGGAGACCTGAAAGAAGTTTGGCAAATTGCATTACATGACTCTAGGTGAGTCCCACTGAAACCTAGTAGTGCAGCTGATGTATTTGATGGAGTTAAATATGCCACAGTCCAATGTTTTTTCTCAAGCGGTAGATTGCTTTCTCTCCAGTTCAAAATCTGCACTGCCTTTCCCTTCTGTAAAAACCAGGTAATAGCCTGCAACTCTCCCAGAAGCGTTGTTATCATCCTTGTCCACAGTGTGCTGTTCCCAATTCCTTCAAGACCCAAAACAGATTAGCACTAAGGTGAGAGCCTGTCCAGACTTGTACTGCTTCCATATGAGCTTATAGTTGATGGCGCTGGGCACCACGTAGCAATAAATGCAGTTTTTAATGACAAAACTAGCCAGCAGTTCTGTGCTTGAAAACTCAACTCTCATGGCTGTTCATCCTTTTCCTTTATGCCACTAAGCTAAGAATTTGTATTCCCAGTCATAGCAGGCAAAGTTTCAGGTGACGAAGGGGGCCTGACTTCATTCCACAACAGCTCTTTCAGTGGTGCCTTGAAGCTTGGCACGGCACCATTTCTTGGCAAGTGAGGCCAGAAAGAAATTGCTGCTTAGGAAGAAGCAGACTCTCAGAATTTCCTCATGGCTCACAGCTCACCCTAACTTCTGGGTGATTTCTACCAGAAGGAAGATGGGCTGGCATGAGTTAGGCAAGCAAAAGGAAGGCTGCTTAGCAAAATACAGGTCTCTCCAAGGTATTTCCTTGGCAGAACCAAAACTGACTTTCAGCTTCCCCACTTTCTGAGAATCACTGGAGGTTTCTCTTGCCAAACTGAAAGACAATTTTTAGAACAACTGTACAGTGTCAGTCAGTGCCTGAGGAGTGTACCAGAACAGGAAACTTGTTCATAGCCTTATACTTCCTACAGAACAAGACCATGGTCTACTGAAATGTGACTGTAGGATACAGTAAACACATGCACTGAAAAATGTTTAACTTTGAAAGGAGATCACAGAGGATATCCTAGAGCAGCTAGGAAAAAATTCAATATCACTACCAATTTCTATCCAGAAGATTTAGTTTAGATATACTTTATGTTATTCAAAACAAACTTGATATGTGTATGTTTCTAAAGTTCACTTGATTTAAAATTAAAGCATTAAAATAACCTCCATGAATTTTGATTCAAATGCAAATCCCTATGTCAACCCCAAGTCACCTAGAAAAAGTTTCAGCGTAGCAGAGCTCTTTTCACATATGCTGCATAAATTCAGGTGATTACCTTGTGGCTCATGATTTGGCATAAATACTTCACATATGATTTTAACACCTTCCAAGCTTGAATTCTTTCTGCTTTCTGAACTAAAATATTGCCAACACTACATCAATGACAGTGCATTACAGCTCCATCTGTGGATATGTAAATCCCTGGTTTTTGTATAATTCTAATTCTCATCAAATCTTTATTGAGGGTAAAAGTTATCAATTTGAGAACAAAGAAAATAAAATGCTTCGAGTAACATAAAAAGCAAGCAATTGTTGAGCAGAGATTATACATGTCATTATAAATTGGCATATATTGAAACATAAGTACTGGTTTTGTCATTTTTATGAATAATGCATTAAACAGAAATAATCATGTTGCAACAATTTAAGAGGATTATTTCTTTTCTTCAGTAAAGTTTCTTTATCTCAGTTTTTCCATAATTTGAAATTTGGTATGCTTTTTATTAAGATTTTTCCTAAGTCATGATTTCTTCAATTAGATATGTTAATACTTCTTTTTGATAACTTGGCACCTACATGCAAGGGGGGAAGTTGCCATTTAGCAAATGAGAGAAGATATGGCAAAGCATTTGAAGTAATTTAGTTGCATGCATAAAAAAAAAAAATTTAAAAGGAGGTGGAGGAAATGAGGTGGGAAGGAAAAGAGAGGGATGAGGGAAAACTGGATATGCTCAGAGATAGTTTTAACTTGGACAGATGCCACCATGGCAGCAGTAAGTGGTGGCTGTGTGAGGAGCTGGGACACTACAGGTGTCACCTGCTCCATGATGCAGTAGTGATGTCATGCTGCAGCAGGATATGTCACTGTGGGCCTTTGTGGAAACACCTGAGCTACAGCCAGCAGGACTACAATTCAAGAAAGCATATGAACTAAACCCTAAGTAAATTCCTATTCAATGAACCGTTCTTCTCTTTAAACACACCGTTTGAAACACGTGTATTGCTGAAGCAAGGCCTAATCATAAGCCACTCATAAGCCTTATCTTCTTCTCTGGCTTTATGGTTCCTTTGGCCTGAGCACAGTAATTACATATCAGCAGTTTATGTAATGAGTATTCATAATTTTCTCCAAAGCTTTAAGACAGCTTTTTTTTTATTCCATCGGACAGACATGCCCCACCTCCCTCTCAGTAGTGTGCTATAGCTTACATTGGCTGTTGCAAGTAGTGTGGCTCGGTGCATGAATGGTTTCATCTTCCCACATCTCTCTTGCAGGATGCTGCTCTCAGTAAGTGGACATAAGCTGCCAGATACCCCTGTAGCTACCATTTCAGTAATCAGAATCCTTTCAATATCTCACAGTTTCAATTAGAAGTGATGTTTGGTGGTTTTTTCTTCTGAAGAAGTATAGCTAAAATTTGTCAAATAGCATGTGCAAAAGCCTGGCTATTGAGCTTGCTGGGTTTCACCAGGCCCTGCCTGTCAGTAGACTGAAGCAGTGTCTCGTTTTGATCATTGTACAAAAGCCCAAGAACTTCATAAAATGCTGGTATAGTGCTTTAAGACTGTATCTATAAATACAATTTCGAAGCACTATACCAGCATCTTATGAAGTTGTGTCCTATGTGCCAGGAAAGATGTCTCTTTGTCAAAGGAACCTGAATAAACTCAAAAGCACAAGTGGCCTCAAAGGGAAGACTCTAGAACATAATGGTTTCCTGCCAGAAGATTGGCAATTGGAGGGGTCAAAATTCCAAATACCAGCATAAGATCTCACAGGGGGTATATTAAATCTCTTCTTATTTGGGCATTTCTGAAATACTTTGGTACAGTAGGTCATCACAAATGTGAATCTCAACCCACACCTTTTACAGCTCTTTTAAATGTAATTCTTGAATTGATTGAAAATATTTCTTTCAAACAGAATATTATCGCCGAACATGAAATCCGTAACATTTCCTGTGCTGCACAAGACCCCGAAGACCTTTCCACGTTTGCGTACATCACTAAAGACTTGAAGACTAATCACCACTACTGCCACGTATTCACTGCATTTGATGTGGTCAGTTTATAGAAGACACTTCATTTAATAGTTCTTTCTATTAGTAATAGTTACTTAGTTCTGTTAAAGCATTTTCAGGATATATTAATGGTGATTAACGGAAGGCATCGTTAATTTACCCCAGGAAAAGATAGGTATGGCATAGCAAAAGGACATCTCTGGAGAAGGGTAAAGATTTTCTTTGGTATCTTGTTTCCCACCAGGAGTAATTCCCCTCTGTCACCTCAGCTGTTGACTGTAAACTCAGAGAGTAGCTTTCCATACGAGTCTGGACATGTAATTCTTATAACCTAAGCTGTAAGCCTAAGTCTAAGGCTTCCAAAAGTTTGTAACAAGTATGTTTGGCCAGCCATTCTGAAATCTCAGCACAAACCAAAAGATTACCTTTATTTTGAAAGTAGCAAATTAATTGTTTCATTCTAATTTCCTTGTTCTGTAACTCTTGCCTACATATCTTGAAATGTTACTTCAGCAAAAGTCCTATGAGCTCCTATTCTGTTGATGGAAAATTAGTAATTTCTTCCTATACTTATACTTTTCAGGTGGGAATGCACAAACTATTATGGTTTCAAGAAATCGTGAACACGTATCAATTGATCAGCCATGCAGTTTTCAGCTAAATTTGGTGAACTAAGTCGTGGCTAAAGCTTTTATGACTAAGATTTATTGTCAAAAACTATCAAGAAAACTTACTCTTTGGGTTGTGCAGAAGAAAAAATTAAGGTGCTATTAAAACTTCAAAATCGTTCAAGAAAAAATATTTTAATAGAAGATAAGGTATATGAATTCTTGAAACAGGCTTACATGAATATAAATAAGTTAAATCAAAAGAACAGGGTACCTGAACGGCAGCTTTTTATTTGGAACTGGGGAAATAGTTAACATGCACAGCAATAGTGTGTGGGAGAATTTAAATAACAAGATGTACAGGTAGGTTAGAAAAATTTTAGCATTTTGGTTGAGTGCTTTTGTTATTTAAATTCTCTGCTGACATTTTAGTATCCACAGGGAATAGAAAAACTTTGAAATTGTGTTAAAAATAGACAATTATCAACAAAATGTTACATTGTATAGGTTTTAGTGATGTGTGAACAACTGAAATTAGACTGATTGAGTGAGGTTATTATTTCTCCTGGTCCATTTAAATTCTACTTAATGGTTTTGAAGTACTGCAGTTCCATTTATAAGTTTAGTAATCAAGCAGAAACATAGACTCAGGTATTGCAGATGAAATTCATCTCCTTTCTTGGCAAGGGAAGAAAAGTCATCCAGGAATAATTACATTTTGCCCATTTCCTGTACCTTAGGAGGAGTATTTAATATCCCAAGCACTTTAAGTGGCTATTTTAAGCAATATGGAAACTTTAACTGTCTTAACTTAGTTTTCTCCTGCAACCTAATCCTCAACTGGATGATGCCTACTCAAATATGCTCTTTTTGTGTTGTTTTATTTCTCAGGAGCTAGCATTTTTGATGCAAGTACGAGCTCTATAAACACTAGCTAGATGTTCAGAATGCAAGCATACTGTGAATTAAATTTTCTGTTTAAAGCCTAATGTTCATGTTGAACTGATCGTCCCATTTCCTAATAGAAACAATTCTACCCATTTGCCAATGGATAGAAGTACAATCATTTTAAGAAAATTAAGGTTTAAAATGGTAGAAATCCATAATAAGGTGTAAGGCATTTAAAACCATATATATTTTGGTAATACAATATATGCAATGTTATGAAAAAAAATATCTTTCTTGGGTCCTTCAGTTTCTCAGGAAATGTGGGCAAGAATAATTTATTTATAGATAGTGAAGTATTTTAGTATAGTGACATGCAACCGTAAGCATTACTGATTCTATTTAGGAGTAACTGTACATTTAACTTAGAGTTAAAATTCTACAATCAAAATTGCAAAAACATCAGACTTTATTACAGAATATTGAAGGGGGAAAGGTTTGGGGGAAGAATGGGATTTATTGCTCAATGTTTGAAATCTTCTTCGCTTTCATTCTTTTACTAAGCAGCCATATATCTATGCGTGAAGGATTCCCTCTGGAGAAACAAAACATCAACTCAGCTCTGGTTCATGTATTGGAGAAACCCAAAGTAATTTCCATCAGATAATCCTTCATTACCCAGTGCACCTATGAATAGAAGACACTAAAAAAGTCAGTTAAAATGTCAGGAAACAATTAGCCATTGTAATAAGTTGGCTGAGTTAAAGCAGAAGAATCCTGACTCAGACTTGGGTTGGGGCTCTGAATTGCAGCATTCCCTGGCAAACAAGGCAGTTGACCTCATTCCTCACCTCCCAGAAATTGTTGCTTAAAGGCATTGGCTTACTCACTTTCCCTCACTGCCATACCATCAAGGAGCAGGATTGCAGCAGCCTGGGAAGCACCACAGGCCTTTCCCTCTCCTTTCTGAGGTGCTTGATGGGTGCTGTGAGAGTCAGTGTCTCCTACAGCGGCAGAGGCTCTACAGCTTCCACACTGAGCATCTGTCAGGGAGGGAGACTTGTGTCCTTCCTTCCATGCCACATTTCAACTTACTTGAAATTTTTAGTTCAAAATAATCTCCTCATGCCATCAGAATTTCCACAATGGATTTGGATTTGGTTTTCCACCCCTGTCCTGAAGGGAATCCTGTTCCTACCTGTCCAATATAGCTCCTGCAAGAATCTGTACTAAGTGGTCCTTATAATCCTCTCCCAGTACTACAGGTGGGAAATTCCTCAAACCAAGCTTATTTACTTAGGGTTTTTTTTTTCAGATAACTTTTAAAAATTTTACAAGGTACAGTTTTAAAGCCCTTCTTGCCTCCATTTGCAGACTTCCCTTTGTCAAGGCTCTACCACAGCATACTATGTATGAAATGTATATACAAGCTATGATTCACTTTGCATTTCGAATATTGAACAGAACAGTGAATGTTCTGCTTTATTTGCTATATTTCAAATATTTATTAGCCAGAGAAGCAGTTACATTTTTCTTATGGTTTTCAGGTCCTAGGCAGGCCTATTCTTTTCATTTTACGAACAAAGGAAAACAGATTATAGTGGCTTTATACAAGATTCAGGACTTAAACTAAACTTATGGCTCAGTATGGCAAACTTTCAGTCTGTCTCCACTTCTGTCTCCCAAATTTTCAGGCCTGTCTCAGTGATCTTTTTCTATGCCATGCTGGATGGTGTGTTTCCTCAGTCCTACTAGTATTGCAGCCTGCACATTCTCCAACAAGCCATTCCTACACCTTGTCCTGCTGATGTATTTCTTAGTAATATTAATAATATCCACTGCAAATAATCCCATCATGATGTAGTACACTCCCTACTATCAAGACAGCTGATTCTAAAGACACGTCTCTTTAGAATAATATTCTTACCCTACTTAAAAGTACACTCCATTTCAAATTATATTATTCTCCACATTTTTAACAACTATACTCTGTTGCTCTTAATTCTTTGGCCAACATTCTGTTAAAAGGCAGAGCACTTTATAATAGACTCTTTAGTTTTTCTTTCATTATTCCATTGGCAAACTGCATCCTCAGTGTTTTTCAGTTCTGGACAGTTTCCCTTGAAGCTAAAGGGGAGATAATTTGGAGACTGCAGCTGTCAAATCAGGCAGACATTTTTATTTAAGAAGCTATAAAATTTTGGCTGGCTTGCTGTTGTGACTGTAGTCGTAACAGCAAAGAGCATGTCCCAGTGCAAGAGTATAATTGCTTTCTGTCTGACCTAACACAGGGCAGAACTGGCACCTTTCTAAGAAGCTCTTATAATGAGCAAAATATGCTGAATTTAGCCTGTATTATATACATGAGTGTTAAAAAAGGAAATGAAATTCTTCAGGGAAATTAATTGTAGTGCATGAAATAACATGCTTGTTCATTTGTTTTAATGATTGAAGGGGCTGCAAATAGTATACTTCCAAGTGCATTGCATTGCTTTCTCACTTACTGAAAACTTAACAGTTAGACTTGACTAGTAAAGACATAACTCATTTGGAAAAGTATCAGAAACATGGGAATTTTAAGGGATCACCTAGGTTCAAAGCAATGCAGAATTGCTTCCAACTATAGGCTATGGAGATTGAGGAAGGAGAGGGTAACATCTGAATCATATTAAAGATTTATGAATTATTCTAAGGGGACTGTAGGACATCATATGGAGGCAAGCCAACAGGCTTGCCTTTGCTCTGCAGAGGTTCTAAATATTATTGCAGAGTTAGTAGCCCAGAAATAGGCTCTAGTAGGAGCCTAAAAGTAGGCTTCAGTAGGAGCCCAAAAATAAACATACAAAAACAAACCCACAAACCTGAAGAAAAATTACCATAGGAATTCACTTGCCATTTAGAGTAAGGTCGAATTTGGAACTCATAGCTGCTTTTTCATTGATGTATAACTGCACTGAAAATATATTTATATCAACCCCTCTGATACCTCATTTATGTTTTATAAATATTTCAACAGGTTTTTCCCCCATATTCAAAGAGGATTTAAAGTATTCCACTGATAACACTGAACTGGTTTTAGGCATAATAGCCCGACTTTTTTGCCCACTAACCTCCCTTCCCCTCGCTTACCGGAGTGTTGTTACACAAGTGTTTGAGCTCTAGAAAACAAAGCCATGAGAAGGTTTCCCCAGGACTTGCAGCACACACCTGAAGCAGTGCACTGACCTGCACACACAGCTACCTGCACTGCATCTGTCAGCGGGAGGATGCACCTCCAGCACGGGCTCTTGGTCCTTTTGAAAGCATCACAGCCGTGCTGCAGCCTACTGCTGTGCTGCTTGGGGAGCACAGAGTATCCCAAGGCATGTGCCTGGGGAAGCAGCACATCAGGCTGCTGGCTCTGGAGGAGGGACAGGTCAGCCCAGAGTTCTGAAATAGAGCGAGGCCGAATGTCACATTGCAGCAGTGCAAGAGGGATTGGATCCTGAGAACAGCAGATATGGCATGAGCTAGGAAGGTGGGAAGGTTAATGTACTCACTCTAAAAAGAGATGACAACACACTCACCCACTCATGTCTTCATGTTTAGTAAGATGTTTTCAAGTGGTTTAGAAGTAATTACTTTCAATACAATAAATTACATTTAGATCGTTTTTAATCAATGAGAAATCAAATGACAGATGTAAACATTACAGAGACTGAGGAGCCTATTACCAGCGTAATTTTAACTATTTACATTGCAAATCACTACCCCGCTTCATGTATCTGACAATAATTCAACCTCACCTCAATTTTAACTGTTTCTGTTTTGTTCCAGAATTTAGCTTACGAAATCATTCTTACACTAGGACAAGCATTTGAGGTGGCCTATCAGCTTGCACTACAAGCACGTAAAGGGGGCCATTCTTCAACCCTCCCTGAAAGCTTTGAAAACAAACCCTCTAAACCTATTCCCAAACCACGTGTTAGTATTCGGAAGTCAGTGGTAAGTAGAAGGTAGTAATGCATGCAAAAAATCCAAAATTCAGCTATACAGTTAAGAGTTTATATACTAGAAGCTGTACAAATAAAAATACCTCTTGAGTCAGAAATGCTCCATCGTGCCATCTCTGCTCATCAGCTGGCAGGGTTGTGTCACCACAGCACTGGCAGCCATTTCAAACAACTTATTTCAGATTTCTTCAGTTTAAGATGTTGCTTGGTTAGCCTTGTGTATATGTGTCTTATAGTAATCACAGAGCTTTAATTAATTCAGTTTAATCAATGCATACCTCTCAAACTCTGTGGTTTCATGGACTTTCCTGATCTATCACCTAACTTGTTTAGTATACAATCACAACATATGTAGCTGAATCAAATTACAAATCCAGATCAATTTACAATTGTCCTTTCAGGCCAAGCAACTTCTTTTCTTTTCTTACCCTTTTCTTTTTTATTTTGTTTTTGTTTGTTGTTTTTTTTAAATCTGGGATTCAATATACATTTTCAGTATTAATCACAGACTCCTAAGAAATAAAGCTCCTCGAAGCATACGTATTGATTGCCTCTAAAGTGCCCTCCTGAAGTGCAGAGATGACAGAGAAATATTCTTTTACAGTAGACCTTTTAAAAAATTATGAAAACTATTATAAATTAAGTGAGAACACAGGCACAGGGTAATTTGGGAGGGAAAGGAGAAAAATGACCACACACTGTATCATATTCACTGATTGTAACGCGAGAACTGTACTCTATGACACTTAATTATTGGGTGAGGGGAAGGGGGGGAAATGTATGACTGTACACTTTGTCATCCATTGCCACAGAATCTTCCTCCATAAAACTTTAAGTAGAAACATTTCCTGGTGCCATCGTCTGTCTCATTAGCGAACAGACTTCTCAGGATGATGCGTGGCTTTAATGAACTATGATGCCCTATAGCTTGGGGGTAAACACAGCTCTGATCTCAACAGGAAGAAGAAGGCAGCCATGAGTACATGGGAGTGTAGACACCACCATACTTGCTGCTGTACGACTTTGTCAATTCGGGATTTGCCCTGTTAGTTTAAAGAAAAACCCTCTGCTCAAGCTGCCGTGCACGGAGATGGTAACCCGTCTGTATGTTTGCATTTGTCTTAAAGCAGATAGATCCATCCGAACAAAAGACTCTTGCGAATCTACCCTGGATTGTTGAACCTGGACAAGAGGCCAAAAGAGGCATTAATACCAAGTATGAAACTACAATTTTCTGATACAAAACTGTCCCCCTGTTCCTTGTTGTGCCTTGCACGCCAAGCAGTCACAGCACAGCCTTTCCTTTATGGCAACGTTTCAATCCAGCAGAGAGGAAGACTGCACTGTATGAGTGGCCTTGTAACTAACAAAAAAGGCTGACAGTCATTTCTGGTGATCTTCTTCTTCCTGCAGCACTGACAGAAGAATGACACTATATGAAGACTTTTAAAATTACAGTCCACAAGAGGAGTGAGAAACCTTATTTTTCATGCAGTTCTCCCTTGTGACTCTGCCACAGTGCTTTCTTTGATTTCTTATTTTAGAATTCTACTTTTTAAAGGAAAAAAAAAAACGAAAGGTCTCTAAACTAATACTAATGCTGCCTATGAGTAAAGTATTTGATTGGGTTTTTTATTTAAATCTTGGCAGTTTTTAATTGAAATAGAACCAGAATTAATAAATAGGTTATTTGTGAAACCACTGAATTCATTAATTATTATTGTGTTGAATAAAAACCTCATTAAAGTGACGAGAAATTAGGCACCCTGATTTCTGTGTGCGCTGATTTTATATGTAATCATTGATGTCCTTTGATCCTCTACAAAAATAAGAACCTCTTGCATTGTAGTAAAGGATCAGAGTTTTATGAATGGTTAGGAAAAGGTATTAATAATACACAGAAAACATTTATTAGATATTTTTATGGAAGAGAAGTACTATAGGAAAACATATGAATATTTATGGAAGGAAGCCAGATTAATTATGAGAAATATTGTTTATTTTAAAGTTAAGTAAATGACTGCTATTGCAGCATTATGAAAATTATAAGAGTTGTAGCATCAGTGCACTGGATGTTCTGTGTGATCAGTCTGGAATGAAAGTGGAATGGTTATTCTACTACATCTACATATAGTTTATGCAGTTCAGCATTGCTATAGCCATGAATTCTACTAGTATTTTTAAAAAAATAAATCTCAGTGGTTCTAAAAAAAGTCAAAACCATGGGTTTTGCTATCAAGATTTCTGTCACAGAAAGCTTGTTTGGAAGAGTGTTGACAAAATTCTACTGCAAGACATTTTCTAAATAAAAACAGCAAGAAAAAGAAAAAAATTCCAAAGTAATAAAAATGTTTTCATGAAACAAAATAATTAAGCATTTGCTTAATATTTGGTTAAATAAAATTTACTTACTTTTTCTTTAAAGTGTTTTAATTTTTTAATGTCTGTGGAGTATTTGTATAATACCATGATGTATATTTATGTAGAACTGAAATTATAACAGTAAAAATATCATTATAGGAGAAAAATGACATTTTAACGTATATTGTTCTATCCAGTCAAATTGTGAATCATTTTGAAGTTCATTATAGAGATATTGATAAATTGTGTGGTTGTCTTAATGTTTTTTTAATTATTATTTCATATCCAGCTGAGGTTTTTCAGTTAGAATCATCAGTTGGTATATTCCAAAAAATGGATAATTGAACTTGGTTTAAAACTGATAATTGTATATGGTTTAGTTAAACCTAATCATAGCGCTGAGTGATGACATCCTTTTAATACAGTATTCAATTTACTTGAACAAAATAGTTCCTTGTACATATTTTTGCTTATTCACTGTTGATATGTACTTAGTCAACTGACAGTAAAAAAAAAATAACACTAAAAATATGGTACCAAAAGGAAAATTGTATAGGAGAACAGTAAATAGTAGCCTCACTGCAACAAATACTTATGTAAATATGCTTGGGCTTCCAGTTATAAATTTTGTAATTTTGTCATTTATTTATATCCTATAAAAGCACACAAAATAAAAGGAAGTTGTACAGTCCCAGCTTTGTGTATCATTTTATCATTGTTAAAGGAATTCCGGGGCCTGATAAAAAGGATACTAAAATCAGTGAAATATCCCCCCTCATAATTCACTGATTTCACTGGGCTTTGGATCTTGTACCAAGGAAACCTAGGAATTGCTGTGGAGAGAGTTTTGGTTTGCAATACAGATTTTGTTTACAGATGGTAAAAATGTCACACTTTAAAGTTCTTAACTAATTCTTCCATGCTCTACTCAACTGCTGACTTCCCATATTTAATCACACCCTGTAAAGATTTGTGCAGGAGTTACGTTAAAACACATTCACTTCAGGCACATAAAGTACAAATGGGCCAGGTTTTCAGGGTATAAAACTGGGGCACCTCTTATGCAGCTGACTGACCCCTAAAATTAAAGTATGAGACAGGAGCTGCAGCAAAACTCAAAGCAGATGTAAAGGAAAGGTGTGAAACAACAGGAAGAACTGGCACCTTGCAGGAAGAATTTGATCTAGGTTCATCAAAGAGATGTCAAGCAGGCAAGGTGGCACAGTAAGCAGCTGAACTCATTTGGGAGAAATAATTGGGGCAAGAGAGACTGACGATAACTAGCAGGACTGATGAAAGATGAGACAGATGAAAGACTGGTAGGGCAGAGAATTGAGTGTGAAGGTTTGGGGACACAGGCAGTGAACAACTGAAGCCCCCACAGCAGACAAATTTAAACTGGAAGGAAAGATAAGAATTAACACACACTAGGAACTTCTGTATTTGCAGAAACCTGGAATTCTAGGAGGAAACATATCCATCTACTCACCAATACTAATGTAAGCCAGTTGGAGAGAAGGCCACGGGGTCTCCTCTAGCATGGGACAGCGGTTTAGCAGTCCTTTCTTCAGATTCAAAGGGACTTTTGCAAACTTGCAGTAATCCAAAGGAGTTACCACTTGATCTTTTGTCTTTTTTGGTTTGAGGTAAAGTGCATAGGCAGTCAGGGGATAACAATCTTAAGAGTAAAGGTAGGGAAAAAGCCTGAAACATCTGTAAGATCAGAAAGTCAGGAAAATTGCTGTTGACCTCTAGGGTAAAAGGGAAGCAGAGGCAGGTCAAGGAGGGCATATGAAGAAGCTGGAGCATTTGGATGCTGTAAAACTGAGAGTTCATTCCAATGACTGACTTAGAGGGGGAAGGTGGAGAATAGGCAAAAGAAGAGAGGTGATACAGAAGTAGATTGCATTTGACATGAGAAGGTAAGCAAATTGAAATCCAAATGAGATGCAGGTGACAAAGGATTTTGAGAATTATGTGAGTAGTGAGGTCTCTAATATGCTGTTGTGAATGCGTGTTTTAGGTCACTCAAAGAATCACTGGCAAAGGTATCAGCTAAAGTAGGTTTAATAAAAAAGTGAAAGCATGATCCAAGTTCATTGTCAAGGTTCAATTTACTGCTAAACTACACAGTTGAAGCACAGAGAAAAATTGGACTAAAACCTTAAATCAATCAAACTAAAATCAGTCTAACATTATCTATGTGGACATTGGGAAGGGGAAAAGTTTAAGAACGGAAAAGAGTAAGAAAGGGAATAAGGAGGTCCCTTCTGTTGAGTCACAAAGTTCAGAGTAGACACTTTTGCCAAATGTAGCTCCAGAATCGACCAATGGCTTAGGCCTCAAGTTTTTAACAGCACTTAAACTTAACAGCACTTCATTGACAGCCTAATTTAAACAAGTTAAGAAAAGATTCTTTAGAATTTACAACAAGCACGACAGTAACACACAGGCCTAACTTACCTATACAAATCTAAAGTACTTAGGAATTACAGAGATCAACACTCACAGTGCACATGTGTCCTGCTTTTGGCTAGGACAGATCCATCCTCCCACCACTGCTGAGAAGGGCAGGGGTTAGAGGCGTGTGGCTGTGGCTGGGTCACTATTCCAAACCATCCAGCTCATTGCAGGGGGACCTGGTTCCAGGTGGAACAAAAGGTGAGTGCACAGCAGAAATGGCACCATTTTGTCCCACTTTTCTGGAGGAGCAAAGTGGTGACCACAAGCCATGGGGTGGTACAGATATGGAGCAGGGGCAGTCAGTGCAGGCAGAGCAGTCAGTGCCATGCAGACAATCCAGCTTGGAAGGTTTGCCCATCCTTGTTTCTTGTTGTCTGGGGTTGGGGAAGGAGACACCAGCTGTGGGAGCATCTGCCATCTTGTCCTTTATCTTGGGAAGAGCTGAGTGGCTGCTGGGCTGTGGTAACATCCATCATTTTGTCTTCACCTTGGTGGCCATGCAGAGCTGGGTGGGTGTGGTGAGCACCTTCTTGTATGTAAATCAACTCTTTTATGCACTGTTGTTATGAGCACCGTTTGCTGTTACTGTTTTCCTTCTCTCATTGCTTTTTCTCTAGTAAATTGTTATCTCAACCCATAACCTCTGCCTTTTTGTCCCTTTCTCACTGGAGGGGACTGGGGGCAAGGGGAGAAGCTGTTTGGTTTTAAACCACAACGATTTGCGACACTATATTCACACTTGGCAGACACACACTAAAGGAGTGTGGACACATACCTGTGGAAAAATTCCCCTCAGGATCAGTGATGTACTCCTGGTGGGTGCCTCTGCATCATTTTGAAGGGTGAAGAGTTGAGGCTTGAGGAGTGGGTCATCAGCCCAGGCTCCACCGTTGGCTTTTGGCAGTGGTGCTACAAATAGAGTGAACATGAGAATTTCCTCACTCAGAAGAGTGTCCCACTCAGAGTGAGTTGCTGGCTGCAGCCCTCTGTGGTCCAGGAGAGCTCCGAGGGTCTCACTGAGACCGCTCTTTATAGGGTTACAGGAGTGTTTTCTTTTGTCACAGCAATTTTCCATTCTGGCCACAATTCAGGTCAGTAACTTTCTGTAAAAGTTCAATCATAAAAGCAGTTTTACACTTGCATTCTTATGCAGTCAAGAAAAATAGGTTTCCAAGACTGTTCGCTAAAACTCAGGAGCTCATTAGCCAAAATAAGTTCCTGGGAGCACACAGTGTTTCTGATAAGCTCAAGGAGCTTAGCTGAGCTGTCATTCATCAAGGTCAAAGCCTAACAAGCACTTCTGAAATCACAGTGTGGGCCAGTGTGAGAGGGGGATGCACCCCACATATGAACAGTGAAAAAGCTGCTGCTGGGACAAGGCTTAAAACTGCAGAAAGTCCTGACAAACAACAGGAACTTCTGTGTTTGTGGAGTTTGAGGGTTTCCTAAAGCAGATATTGATGTTGTATTTGAGATTGGATGCAGTGACTCCTCCAAACTGGGCTGGTGTTTATTAAAAGCCAGAAGAGCCACTGCTCACAGCTGGGAAAAAGAAACACTCAGCATCTCTGGTTCTGGTATTCTGCCAGGAAGTTTGTGGAACCTGCAGAACCACAAGGTACACATACCTTGCAGTTTAAAGTCAACAGCTCAGCATCAAAAACTGGCATGGCCATAAAATAGTCACCATTAGTAAGGGAATTGTCAGGTTGTGAAGATTTTGTCTGTCCTTCAGGAAAGAAGCAGCATGCTAGACAACTAATGCATGTACAACTGTGAAATAGTTTACCTCCCATTCTAGATTAAAACAGGCAGTTTGAGCCACATGCAGGACTCTAACTTTGCCCTTGATTTCTTTCTTTCTGTGTGCTTTTCAGCTGGCCTGCTTCACATTTCACTGGAAGATGGTGTCTGATATCAGCAAGACAACAACCTAGAAAGATTAACTTCGACCATCTCCAAAGCATCAGCCCA
Organism: Toxostoma redivivum; assembly: GCA_013397375.1. Taxonomy (NCBI): domain Eukaryota; kingdom Metazoa; phylum Chordata; class Aves; order Passeriformes; family Mimidae; genus Toxostoma; species Toxostoma redivivum. Next base: position 365,836 of record VXBI01011588.1, read on the forward strand.
AAGAGCAATTGACTCTGTGAAGGAACTGCATGGCAGTGACAAGCACATAAGGAGAGACATGGCATAGAAATTAGAGACAATATTTAGATGTGGGCATTTATCTAAGAAGAGGGATATTTATTATCATATTAAAAGACCATCTGAAGAGAATGGGAGTAAAAAGGACTCTTAACTGTCTGGAAATCCTGGCAGGATTTTCAGCCCACTGGAAAGCATAGGGGGATAATTCTTAGGCTTCTACTGAAAACTCTGCAATTGTTCAGGGCTCTTTGGCTTCTTTAGGTGAACCAACTTCTTTGCCAAATCAGCAAACTGGCTCTACTGCTATCAAGGCCATGTTGATTCTGGTTAACCACATGCTGGTTCTAGTTAACTTTCACACCTGATAACTTTAGCTAGACAGAGGCTGACCACAAGTTTCACTTGTGGCCAGAGTTCACACTGGATGTAGATTTTGTGGAACTGGTGGATGATTTTGTTCCTACGGACTAGACAGTCACACTTCTCATTACAAGCCTGAGTGCAACCAGCACTTGGTGAGTGCAAACCCCAGTGTCCTGAAGAGGCAGGAGAGGGAAAGCAGAGACATGGCCCATGGTCCTTGCCTTTCAGGAAGGCTGTGCTCCAAATGCATGAACAGGAAACGGCATCTCCACCTGGTTCCTGCTCTTGTAAAGACCACGAGCAAATTTCTCTTCAATCCTGCTCAATCTTTATAGAGTGCCACATCTTTCTTCCTTCTGTGGAAGTCAGGTACCTAGATATATTCAAGAATGTGGGTCTGAGTAAAGTGGTAATAACCAGGCAGACAAAAATGCTATCAATGCTCTCAGAATGTAAATGGAACCGAATTCTCTCTCCTGTCTTCTCTTGTCACGGAGCTTACATAGGAAAACTGTTTCTTCTGTCAATCATAAAAGCTGAATTCAAAACACTTTACAACAGTATAAGGAAAGATGAAACTTACTGGAAATATTCAGGAACTGCCTGGATGCAGGCTTGTGCCATGTGCTCTAGGATGACCCTAAGTAGGGAGGTTGGATCCACTGTGGTCCCTACCAACCTTATCCATTCTGTAATTCATACAGTTCCTAGTGTAATGAAGTCTATCACAGATGTAACTTCATATGCTCACTTGATTGTAAGATATGTGCCTTTTTGTCTTTTAAAACATGGCATTTCCTACTTTCAAGTCTTTAGTACTGCTCGAACTCTCCACATCCTTATATAAAGCTAAATTAATTTAATATTAAATCCTTAGGGGAAAAACAAAAAAGGAAAAGAAAAGGAAAAATTCATGCTCAGTGTTAAGGGTAGGCCAGTGGTTGAGAGAAGGTGTTCAAATTTGAAGGCAGTATATTTGCTATCATATTTTCTAAACACATAATAGAAAATCAGAAAGCCAGTGAGACAAAGGAAATGGAAATATGCTCCAGTATAGAGAATACCTAATGAGCATTAAGTTTATCCTATAGTGACACCATGAGGAAAAAAAGAAACAGACCACACTAATTTAAAAAACACATTAGATGCAGTGCAGTCTTCATTCTTCCACTTGTGATTATTGGATAGTGATAATTGCAAGACTACATAATATAGGCTTCAGGTTTAGGCATGTCCTAAGCAAAAATATCCTAATGTATATAGTTGAGGCTAGCACTACTTCTTTCTTGAGTTAATGTTGCAAAGACTAATATTCTTTTCTTTAATTTACCTTCCAGACAGTATGCAAGTCTATAAAAGTATCAGTGATGGATTAAATGAACAATTCTGCACTGGAACTGAGTGAATTTACTGAAACATGCAAGTGTCTGGGAATGCTGTGCATGAGTGGAAGTTACTATAAAAAGATTTTAGATCGTTCACCATGGCCACGTCTCTGTCACAGCCATTACATTTCACTCAGTGATATTTAAATAAAACATGAAGAGTTAACTAAGCTAAGTACCTCAAAAACCTGGAAAATGGAACTGATTGTCACAAGTAGTGGGGAAAAGAGACTATTAAGGTGCCAACATGATCCCCAGCTCTTGATGTGACAGGAAAGCCCTTTAGAGAGATGTACCCAAGTAATTTCAGCTGGGGATACAAACAGCCTGCTACATAGACAAAGATGGTGGGAAATATTCCTGCCAGTCTGACTTTGGGGATATTGGTTTCCCAGCCAGAAGTCTAGTCCTGGTACGATGCAATCTGCAAGGAAACAAAAATTAGAGTATGTATTGCACCTGAAGGTACAGATCACCTGTGTTCAGTACTGCACATTCTCAAGCCAATCTCATAGGAAGGTGAAAAGATTTAAAGATCAAATTATATAGTACAAGAGTGAAATTCTTCCTGATCTGCAGATGAGAAACAAAACCTCTGAATCCTGGTATTTCATTGCAATCACTTCTCTAGAGCAGACTTTTGCAGACCTGAGGCAAGGAACATTTTCAGAGGGTCTCTGAAGTTCCTTTCTGTACTTATTTTTAGGTAAGACATGTAAAGCGAGGGAATAAAGAACTTAGCTTTATAATAACCCATAACATTTGAAACAGAACATCTGGAAGCATTTAAGCAGTAAGAGAATGTTTTCATGAGATATTTGTTTAGACTCCATTTTGCATAGAGATGTAGGGATTAAGAGCTGATTCCTTTGTTGTATATGATTTTACAAGTTTATTTTAGGTCAAAATATGGTGCAGTAATAAATTAAATTCCTTTATGGAATCCAAAGTTCATGTATTGACAATCACGTGTTAAAAGCAAAACAAAAAAAAAGTAAGCAAAACAATTAGAAATCTGTCAGTAACATTTGCCAAAACCAGTCTCTCAAAAAACCACAGCAGTCAGTAATGCCTAGAAAAATTCTGTGGTGCTGAGAGTAGACTCTACTTTTCCATATAACCTTGAATCTGCCATCCCATTGTTTTCCTCAAGACTGACTTCTGGTCAGTAGTTACCTCAGTCACCTCTTTAAAAACAACATATCTGCAACGATTCAAAACTTTTTGGAGTTTATCTTTTCTTTTTAAGTGTGATGCATTTCACCAGATGTGATTCAAAGGACTCTTCATCTTATCTATTGCAGACCAATGGCTATTTATCATTGGAACTTAGTGGTTCAAAATCCTTGAGTTTGAACAAATGCATCCTTGCTACCTGTTCTGTTAAGATTATCAATTTCCAGTGCCATATTTCCAATATCATATTTCAAAAGTTTGTCACTGTGATCAATGGAATAAACTTCTTTTTTTTAATTACATAGATTTAACATTAATTTCTCATTTGATTTCCTTATTGGTATTTCACTCCTTGCTTTATCAGTTGCCCTTATATTTTGTAATTTGCACTCTAAAATATTATAAACATCATCTCTTAATATATTTGTCTGTGTTGCACTGCAGCTTCTATACTTTTTTAAAGGGGTGTCATGTAAGATAACATCTCATTCAGAGGGTTTGGTGGTGGCTTTTTTGACAACTGTGCAACTGTGATTTCTTGGACCTCTTTCAATGCTTTCCAGCTTTTACACATCCTACATTACATCTGTGCTCCCAACCATGTCAAAATTTGTTTGCTGGAATGATTCCAAATCTATAACTCACTGACAAAGGTGATACTCTGTTACACAAGGGATATGCAAGCAGAGTACAATCAATGACACCTGGAAAACTGATAATTTTTTACACTTTGAAATTGGTTTCATAATAAAGATTTCATAAAAGTTTGCTTTTCAAGAATGTCTCTGCTGATCCAAAGCCAAATGTGTGGGTGTTTTTCATCTTGCTGTAGTTGATTTAACTTGTAAAAGGAGACTTAACTTCCTTTCTATAGTTCCTCTCAATTACATAAACATTCCTGTGAGCCAGTCAGTAAGAGTTTATGACAGATTTAGAGCTGCTTGGTGATAATTTATGAGTACTTTATGTTGGCCTGATTACTGAAATGTTTGCTATATGGCTTCATTTGTTTAGTGTAACAAGAATTTGTTGGGAACAAAACAACTCTGAAAGAGAAGGATGGATTAAAATACCCAGTTTTCAAACTTTACTCAGTCCTTAAAGAATGCCAGAATTATTTGAACATCCTGTTCAACATAGCCTATAAAATCAGCTTAGAGAATGAAAAAGCAAAGTCCGGGAGTCTGCAAGAGCAAACCTTGTATTTCAAACAGTAAGCGAAAAGTGCTTAACTGCTAAAAAAAGTGCTGCTGCTGCCAGACACCACAGAAACACCACCACTACAGCCACACCTTAGTGTGCCACTGCTGCTGGGTTATCTATGCTACTGATCTCTGATAGTAGTTGCTCAAATCTTGTCTTCACTTCCTGTGGGGTGGAATTTTTGCAGTCCTCCCCCTGGACTAAGTCCTTGGGTTGCAATACCTAATTCAGCTGTTCTCACTTTGACACTCTGACTGGGTTTATGAACATCCCTTTTTTTCCCTTCAAGGAATCTCAGCAGCTATTAACAGTCAATTTAGAAATGCCAAACAAAAATATCTCATTTTCAATAGAAAAAAAAACATTTTATTAGAACTCAAATGTTGCTAAAAACACATTCTAAGCAGAAAACACTCAAGTTCCAAGCCCCTTGCTTCCTGTCATAGGTATTAATTCCAATGTACATATCCAGACTATGATATATTCTTTCTCACAAAAGCAAAGACCTCTTGTATTTGCTGCTAACTGCTCAAAGTATTCACTGTGATCAAATTCTCGTTTTCCAAACGAGAAACAAAACAAACACATCAGCAGATACATAACAATCCTGAAATAACTCCTAACCCATCATAGAACTCAAATAAAGATCAAAATAAGTAAAGCAAAATGGAGGGACAAATTGCATGAGCTGGAAACACTGTGGTTTAATTTTTGAAAAGTAGGAGATGTAATTTGTATGCAAAATAAAAATAAATATATAAAGGATCATCATTTTCAGAAAACATGATCTTAATTTCCTAAATCCATATTTTAGCAAAAATCCAGCCATATGATGGATACACATAAATGTAACAGCTTGTAAAAGATCACTCTTTTTTTTTTTTTTT
>VXBI01011588.1:370894-406330 GCA_013397375.1 Toxostoma redivivum
TTTTTTTTGTTCTTACATGCTGAAGAAACCAGAGAGATCCAGAATACATACTGAAAAAATGTTGCATTCCACAGAGCCACTTTATGATAAAAAAAACAAAGTCAGTGAAGTGAAACTTTGCTGCCTGGAGTCTTCCCCTAAAACTACCAATACTAGAATCAATACTAAACAGTGGAACCCCTCATTTGAAGGAAGGTTGACATAAGCAATCAAAGACTGAAAATGAGATGTAAGGAGTAGTACAGGAGCTTGAGAAACTGCAATGTGTAAAGACCTCACAGCTAGGAGAAGCTTAGGAGGAAAAGTAGATCATAACTCAAGGAATAGACTTCTTTTTCTGTAGCCACCAAAAGTTTAACCCTTTCAACAAATATATTCCTGGGAAAAGGAGATAAAACAGTCAAATTGATAGACTTTCTCTTATTGCCACCTACTGTGTTTAATATATTTTTAACCAAATTTAAATGATCAAGATATGCTATGAAGAGTATTCCAGGTCACATGAAGTTCAGTGGAATTGTACCTATGTCTGGCAGGTATTCACTGATACAATCTCATAGTGAAAAACAATTCTTCCACAAGTTCAGCTTGACTTCCTCAACCATTCATTTGAATGAACGTGTACCTTTAAGATCTTCCTCAAACCCAGTGCTCCAGATTATAAAAAAACAGCTGCTGACTCAAACCAACAATTTAATAGCTGAATCCTTCATACTTGATAGAAATCCTTGATAGAAATAATTTTTTTAAAAGCAGCATTTGCTCTATAATTTTTGAAGTAGAAAAACTGCAACTCTTTGCTTTGATGAATTGAGAGCGCAACATCCACGAGACATTAAACATCTCTAAATATTTTGAAAACTCAGGCACATTCAGGTGACCTTTTATCATGCTATTATTAAACATATACTCAAATAGAGGTAAAATTTAGGCAACATTTCTTCTGTTCAAACTCTTTGAAACTGTTTCTCTTCCTATTTCCTAGTTCTGAAATATAAGTCACATATTGGTAAGACCACACATTTTCTCCAATACGCCAGCTGGAAATAATAACCTGTAATTGCTATCCTGTACTGAATATAAATAAACTCCACAGCACCTTTTGAGAAATCATGCAAATACGCTGAAAAAATTAGAAGGTACCAGCTTCTATAAGTATGTCTTACCTTATTGTGTAGATGCTGAATGTTCAACCATCAAGACATGATTATTTGTTTCAGGTTGGATTCTTTGGATCATAATGTTTGATCTGCATTTAGAGACAGATTTCCACTGGCCTATGCCTATGTCTGTTCATTCATCTATCCTCTACTAAAAAAACTCTAAGCATTTCCAAGTCTCAAATTAAAAATATGCTATTCCTCTCTGGTATTATTTCAGGGCTATTAAACCAAAAGTATATTTTTCAGTCTTTCCTTAATCTTTTTTTCCCTACACTACTTTTGCCAAGGGGCTTATAAACAACAGCCAATACTGATCATAGAATTAAATTAAAGGAGGAATTTAAGTGGTTATAACTGGGAAGCACAAAAAGAAATGTTGTCATTGTTACTCTGGGACAGGAAATCTTGCTCTCAAAATGTATCAAGGCTAAGATTTCTTAGCACTGAAATAAGAGTTTGAACCAGCAGCTACAAAATCTTATCAACCCAAATACTGACTCTAATGAGGAAGAGGAATAAGACATTATTACTATTTTTGGAGGATATGGCGGGCAAATACGATTTTTAGAAATAAAAAGAACCACTGCTATCATGTGATAGAAAGTACTGTAGAAAAGTGACATAGAAATTATATTTTTCATATACTTACAGAGAAGAATTAGAAGAGTCTAATGCTTTGGAAAAGTAAAATAAAAGGTATTTTAAATATTAAGCATACTTCGTGTGCATTTATGCATTAAAAGTATCACATGCTTTACCTAAGAAGCATCATGTTTATTTATGATGAGTTTGAATGGATAAATTTGTTTTATCTCATTTTGAGCCATTTTAAACATCATGATTTTCAAAACTCTGAGCTTGTACATTATTAGAGAAAGTGAACAAAGCTAAAAATAAATCAGAGACACAAATAAATTGAAGGAAGCTAATACAGTAAGAAATTTAAAATACCACATAAACACATGGAATCTAATTGCAGCATCCTAAGTAGTACTCAGAGAATGCCTCTTGAGTACAGAACAAGAATCCTCTCTAGCCTGAAGGACATGAATCTAACCATTCTCAGAGCACTTCTCCTATGTACAACATATGGTTTGTTAAATGGAAACAAGCACAGGAAGCTAATTTGTTCTGTAAACAGTCAGGCCCCAAGAGAGAAACTGCCTATTGAAACACTTATAAGATACTTTAGCTTTCTCATCCTCCTGAACAAACACAGACAGACAGCTTAAATAGTTCTAGTCCAATTATCACTCAGTTTTGCTATATCCCTCAAGTGCAACTGTAGGAGATGATATAGGAAGTAATGAAGCTGTCAATGACACGTGCAGACTATAAATCTTACTCCTTTATACTTTCAGGATGTACTCTAGCAGTCTCAGCCTAGCCCTCTATTAAATCTAGTTGCAAGGTTTCCCATAAAAAATCCTCCTAGAAGAAAGCTGTGCCGTGAATTAATCTGGAAGAAAAGTGACTTAAAACCCAAGGAAAGCCAAACCCACTGGCCCCAAACTCCCAAAAAAAAAGCCCACACCAACATCAACATAGACTTGGGTAGCAGCACACCCCACGGAAACTTTGGAAGTGCTGAAAAACACAATCAATCTACTGTTTATCTATTGCAGGGTTCCAGCCACAAACAAGCTTGGTCTCAGCTTAACATCTTACTGCATATTGGAATAGCCGGTGAGGGCTCCATTCCTAGCTTGAAGGAATAACGAGCAAACAATGAACTAAAATTGTGAAATTGAGCGCAGAAAAGGAAAAAAAAATATCATGCTGGAAGTGTTCAGAATATCTGGCATCTTCTCTGGTCTCCAAAAAATAAAGGTTATTTGACTCCTTTTTTTTTTAGAATCACAATAGAAATAAGGTGTCCTGAGTCCTCAGAGCTCTTGGACATCATCATCACCATCTATGAACCCAAATAAATTTGTGCCTCCATGATAGACACGAGGAGGAGGAAAGCACAAGGTGGACAAATACACCAGAGATCTGGTGTCCTGCCAGAGGGAAATACAGTCCCAAGGATGACTTTTCCACTCCTGGGCATTGCCATGGAGTATGTAATTGCTATGGGGGAGAAAGGGCAATGAAACAGCTCAGAAGAGGGCTATGTTCTACTAGCAATTGCAAAAACATACCTGAATTCTCTGTGATCTGCTGCCATTCTGGACTTAGTGGCTTCTTGAAGATGAGGGCAAGCAGCCTCCCTGCAATGTTCTGTTCCAGGAGGGCAGGGGAAAACACCCACATCAGAGTCTCTCAACCCGGCTTTCCCCTGAAACCTGCAGGGGCATCAGCTTCTGCAAAACACCTCTGGAGAGCAGTGATAAGGACACAGACTCCATTGTGGCTAGATACAGCCTGGGGAACTGGGCCCCATACAGAGACTTCACTGAATTTAAAAATTTTAAAACCCTCCCCGCAAAACAGCAGTTTGAACAGCTTTCTGTAACAGGAAGTTTAACTGCATAATTTTCAAAAGGACACAAAATAATTTCGGGGTGGAGGATAGTCCTCTACTGGCAACAGGTTTCCAGCTCCAGTTCTACCCCCACATTCCTGCTCTACAGGAGATCTATTTGGAAAAACCTCGGGCACTCAGTGCACAGTTCTATTTCAAACAACTGTGTAAGATAAAAGAGGGTGAAGGAGAACACTGAAGCTGGAGGAATGGTAAGCTTTAAGGCAATACAAAGCATCCTCTTGAATGTATCACACATCAGTATAATTCCCAAGGAAAGAGGAAAAAAAGAGGTGTGTGAAGCAGCTGTAGATCTAATTGACAAAAAGATTTAAAACTTCTACAGAAGCTGATAGGCATGGTTAATAGGAAGTATACAAACTGTTTTCACAAAACATAATTTCATATAAAATGGCAATGTTCATTAGTTAAATTTGAATGTAGACTGATTCATTTTGATCTGATATTAAAAAAGATAATGGAAACAGTAATGCTCAGTCTACATAAAAATTGCTTTTAGCCAAATTACCTTTTGTTTCCTTAACAATATGTGTAACATCAAAGAGAACAGCTGAATCTGATGATACAGCAAGACTTATTTTTTTTATTACAGTAAACTGTCTTTTTAAATATTTTAAATTGAAGAAGTTGTTTTCCTGGCTCCTATTTTAATGACTTTTCACTTGAATTTTTACATACTCTTCCTGCAAATCAGATCTACTTTTTGGGTCTTCAGACATTTTCATCACTATTCCTCTTCTTCCACCCCAGTTTCAAATACTTACAGCCAACTCCAGACTCCTACATATGTGAATGCAACCATCCCAACATCACCTTCTGTGAAGAACAGCTTCCTCAGTTCCAGCAACAAGCACAATGCTTCTGTGCTGTCATTCTTCCAGAACATCAAGAATGTAGTATTTATCTCACATTTCTTCAAGTTTCTGTGCTATTTATTTCTTAGTCACTTCAAAATTGCAATTGTCTCTGAACTCTGCTCAGGCACCATTTGCTTTTTGCATTAAACTGTGATCAGTTGTTTGGGTTTTTTTTCTTATCATCAGAATTTCATTAGTGTTCTCAGAGAACTTTCTGCCCTGATTCCTCATGGGAAATATTTTTCCTGTAGGTTTTAACCTGATTGGGTCTCTCAGTTCAGCCTGGCAGGGTCCTAAGCAGTAAGGACAGCAGAGTCTCTGGCTTAGAGGGATACTGGCTAAGAGAACCTTCCTGCTCCCCCAGTACTCAGGGGGTACTGATGGGCTCTCTACCAACTAGATACTAGAAGCAACTCTGTCCTGAACAATGTGGACATACTCCAAAACTTTGTTTTCCTTCTGTTTCCTTTTTTCTTCACACCCATATTTATTACTGTTGCACACCTATCAAAGCACTTTTGATGCAGTTTGTAAAGCAGCATTATATTTAGATTGAAAACAAAACCACATTAAAAGATGCAGCACTCCCTCTCCATCCCAGGTATAAAAAAAACTGACACAGGAATTCAAATTAATTTACACCTTTGGCCAATATTGCCTGGATCATCTTTATTAAGTACTGTACAGACTTGGAATAAAAAACATCATGGTCTTTTCTATTGGATTTCTTCTCTTTACATTTCTGCCAGCAGTACTTTGATTATACTGACCCGTATTCAACAGCACCTTAGAAAGAGTAGAATTTCAAGTTGGAAAAGAGGAAAAATTAGTGATTGTCAAAAACAGGGAAATACTAAGAATGCCTATTAAATTTTATGAAATGCACACAAAAAATACTAAAAGTAAAAATTTCATTATTCAGTACCATTTGAGATACTTGCTACAGTACTTTTTACAATCAAGTAGTTAGACAGTGTTCCACTGCCAGCTACAAAAATGTGAAAATCATTTAATGCTTGTGCAGTTGCTCATAGCAGTTGAGAGGCAATTGAATAGAAAAAGGCTTACTAGGTACCAAATAAAACATTGCTACTCGATTATTTAGAAAGCATTTGTCAAGTACAATTAGTATAAAACATTGATATTTCTACCCCATATTGAATCTATAAATAGACTGTAAAAATTACAAAAAAATTTAAAAAACAAAAAGTCACATATTAACCAGGCAAGAGATCAACTGGGCATAGAATCCCATGTAAACAAAGCTGACAACAGTAAAGTGTCTCCATAGTATAAACTGAAGGTTATTTCCAAAAGAAAAAAATAAAAAAAAAAAAACAAAAATTCAAATCTTCTTATAATTTTCAATACATAACTTTTAAGCCATTTCTATTCTCATTTTAGCTAGCTAGCTGTACTCATCCCTCATCCTTTGACTGGAAATGTGGCGCATTCCACTTCAATTACAATATTGAATTTCAGATTTTGCTGTGAGAAAAGAAGACTCAGGATGTTCCCCTTAATGGGGACAGCTCGTACATGTTACAATGCACTTTATCTCCACAGATTTGAATCAAGTGGGAGGCACAGATGCTGTAAACTCAACATCTACTTAATTTGGTTTGAACATCAAGCACCAACATGGCTGGTTTCATCTTTCAAATGAAGAATGCCCCTGCTTCTTCCCATTCTGTACCAAATTCAAATCTTTGCATCGCACCAAAAAAAAAAAAGGGGGGGTTTTTGCATCTTCCACAGTTGTGTTCAGGGCTAGAGAACATTTTGCCATCAGCATTAGCACAAAATATAATTTTAAAGTATTACACGCTTATTCTTTCTTCACTGCTATTAATATTAATTTCAACTAATTTGAATAAATCTTAATACAATTTCCATACAAAACTGGAAGCAACACACTTAAGATGCAAATCAAGATTTAAGGATTGTAATAATGCTTATTAGAAAGAAGATTAAATGCAAGTTCATTTGAAAAAAACATGCATAAAAGTACATAAATATACATGAATACAACAATTAAATATAATTCACAGCTTAATGACTATCAGACAAAGTAGAATTTTATTTCCAGCTTAAAAAAAATAGTTATCTTTGCAGTGCTCAGCCCTCTAATCAGAACTTCTGTAATACATAAAGAATACCAAGATTATCAACAGTCACATATACGTTGAAATTAGGGGACACATGTATTGACTTGAGGTTTGTTCCATTTGTGTAGAAGGTTTGTAAGGATTCTCCAGTAGTTACATTCCACCACTGTAAAAAAATAATAGAAGGACACTTTCAGTTAGGTAAAGGAAGTTTTGAATAAAATCTATTAACATGGTTGCCAGTTAGCCCAGTTGAATGCTTTTACCAAAGAGGTAGAACTAAAAAAAAAAATCGTCAAATTAATTAACATTAAAAATAAACTATTTTTAAGTTGAATAAGTTTATGACTAATTACTAAATATAAGGCTTTCAGATGAAAAGAAACTTCAAAAAGACTGAAGCTGTTAAATTTCAAGAAAATATACAAAATAAATTCAGGTACTGTCCCTTAACCCACCACAAAACACAATCAATAGATATAAACTGCAATATGTTCAAACTTTTAAAAATTATGTATTTTCATATAACCAAATGAATACATGAAACACAGTGTCAGATAACTTAAACTATAGCAGAATTAAAAACTTAGCCAGACACACAAGAGGGCTGATCATGTACATGTTTGAAAACACACAGTTTTTTTAAAACAGCTGACTTGTTTTTCAGTGAGATTACAATTACAAATTTTTAGAATATGCAGTAAGCACTGACAATAAAGAAATCAAGAAACCTTCAACTATCAGTTTACTACAGTCTGAAATTTCACATTTCTCAGAAAAACTGTAGAACAATGCAAAACTGGACCTAACACAATCCATTGTTATTCCATTGTGCCAGTAAGAACTCTACCCTCCATTCCTGCAGCATTTGAGTGCAGCAGCAAAATATCGCAACAGATTACCTTCAGCTTTGATCACATTGAAAAGCAGATGGTATTACTACTTTTCAGCTTACTCGTCTCATGAAATATATAACATTATAGTTGTGTGCATAATACAGATTTGCAACTACACAACTACAATGCTCTGATTAAAAACAGTTCCTAAAATGTCTGTTATTTGATGGAGACCCCCTGAAAAAAATTTTTTAAAAATTAACCAAACCAAAAATGGATCTTAATGAGCTTCTGAACCTTTGTTCTGAATAAATGAGGTGCTATGCCAGTGGGTACCACTCACACAGCAAATTCAATAGTACACAGGTGAATACACCTCATCTGTAACTAAGATGACTCATTCATTCAAAAGTCACCTAACTCTACAGTCCAGTTCAGTCCAGCTTTTAGGGGTCCAGACTCCTGAAACGTTCTGGACGTTGTGTGTTGACCCCTGCACAAGTACAAGAAAAACACTGACAAACTGGAGCAAATGCAGCACATGGCCATTGAGGTGGGTGGACACCTAGAACAGATGTCATGGAAGACAGAGCACTACATTTGTTTAGGAGGCTAACTGCTGTTTTCAACTACTAATAGAGAGTTAGGGATAACAGAGTCAGACCCTCTTTACAGGGCCCAGAGGCAACCCTGTTGAACTGGGGACAGTATTTTGTGGGGCAAGGCCCTAAACAATTTTATCTAACTCTGCAAACTACTTCTAGCAAGGTGCTGGGCTAGAAGAATTCCAGAAGTGCCTAACATCCTAAACCATTCTACACTCCAAGAAGCAACACAACACCATACTGTGCAACCACAAGATTAAATGAGGAGGATGCTAGAAACAAAGTATGTCTTGTTCTTTAATATAAAATTAACATCAGAAGGTGCTTTCAAAATTAACTTAGAAAAACTAACTTAGACTGACAGCATATCTAACAGCTAGACACTGACCAACAATCAATTAAACTCCATCCCTCTGAGTTGAGAACTTATGCCAGCTGTCATTTCACACACATACAGATAAAACCTTTCTAATAACAGGTGTTGGCTATCACAAGGGAAAAAAAGCCAACACAAAACCTCATGAGAGATTTAAAATTACAAAAGAACCATCCACAGAATGAAAAAAGGCCACCTCTTCCCCCTTCCAGGAAAACGTATGCCCAGTAGATACCTGAACCAATGAAAGATTGATGAAAACACTGATTTCCTCCAAATATTACTTATAAAATGTCTTTCAAGGCAGAAAATCATCACCTGCAATTTCTTCTGAATTTCTACTTATGACAAAATTCAAACCCCAGTATCTTAAAAAAAAAAAAGGCCTGATGTAGAGCATTTTTCTGCTCATTATAAAGAAAACAATTGTAGTCAGAAGTGAGTGGATATTAAGGCAGACAAAAATGACTGTGATCTTTAAAATTTAAGATGTTAAGGAAGTACATTGTGAATGAAAATATGAAGTTAATAAAAATGGCATGTATGGAGTTTGAAAAGAAACCTGAATTCTTAAAAGATTTTTTCAGGAGACTTGCAGATATGAGAAGGGATAAGTGCTAGACCATCACAAAAATGAAGCAGCTTTGTTTTCAGGTCTGTTTATTGAATTAGTCTTAATTGTTAGAATACTGCCATTTAACAAGGTATAACAGGATATTTTATTATTTCAAGGCTTACCTTAAGATAGCCCCCAGATGACACAAGCATTTTACTGTCAGGAGAAAAGGAGAGGTCTGTTACCCAACCTCCATGTGTTGGTTCTCCTTCATCTACAGTAACCGGGGAGCAGAAATGAAGTATTGCACCTGTTAAAACGTCCCAAATCTAAAAGAGAGGAAACAGTATTTATAGAGGAGAGCTTAACAGCAAAAAAATGTCTCAAATAAGGAAACCTGAAATGCATTTTTCTGTACTAGAGAAAAAAAAAACCTTGCAAATATATATTCTACTTGAAGTGACAAAATAACTTTTTAAAAAATCTTGTCTTAGAACGGTATCTTATATAGAAGATTTAATCACACATGCAATTCACCATAGAATTATTATTAAATCATGCAAATCAGTTCCTTAGCATTCACAGAGCACAAATCTATCAATACAGTTACTAGCTACAAGCTACTGCCTCATGTGGCAAACTGCTATTTTCACCCCAGTGCTCACCACAATGCTAAGAAACTAGACATGCAGAAGACAAGCCATAAGAACTCTTCTGTCTGTGAACTGACAATCAACTGAATTATAAAATAACATCAAGGTTAGAGCAGTACCCTTATTTCTCCTTTGTCATCTCCAGTGGCCAATAGTTTGTTATTAGGAGAGAAAGTACAGCACCGCACACAGGCTTCATGGTCTTTCAGTTCGTGAAGAACAGATGAACTTTCAAAACTCCATATCTAATGGAAAACATTACAGAAGAAAGACAAGTTCAAAACCAATTATGATTTATTTCTAAAAGGCATTAGCATTAAATTATACATAAGACTTTTTATAAGTATCCAGCATTTGTATGTGAATTTATGCAAATGTGTTTATTATACTGTAGAGTCTGGTTTTCTTTTTATTACCTGAATCACACAAGAATGCACTTGCTATGAATTACTGAACTGAGTGTATGTATCTTTCCTTGGACTATACGTTTTCATGAAATCTATATATTTACAACAAAGTTTAAAACTGTTCATAGAAATAGGATACATCAACCACTTGAAAATTATATTTTAAAAATCGAATGGAATGCTTTAGGAACATAATGGGGCAGCCTCACTTCACTATTCTGTGCACCTCCTTCTCAACATATGAACCTATGAACAGAAACTTCACTGGAAGTCTAAGAAATTTTTCTTAACTTTACAAATTAAGAATGTCAGGCTATCAACAAATCGATAGAGAGAAATAAACAAAGTGTTCTGCACAAAGCTATTAAATATGCATTTATTTGTACAGAAGCTACTAGGCTTAAGTTATATCCAAGATCAATTGTGAATGACTGCAACAGTTTTAGAAACATGTTGACGGATACAGGAAATTTAAAACTAGAAATACAACAGGAATAATAACTTGAATAATCACTAGTTACCTCAAAATGAAATATATATATTACTTTTCAGGACAAATAAGGCATCATTATTATCTCTGTACAGAAGCTAACCAACCTTTGCAGTTTTGTCAGCAGAAGCAGATGAAAATTTACTACCATCAGGTGAAACAGCACAGGAAAGAACAGCACCTCCATGACACGCAAAATCTTTTTCTGGGTTTCCAGTAGTGATATTCCAAACCTACCAAAGATACAGAAAAAAAAAAAGGTTACTTTTTTAACAAAGTAAAAAGGTTAAAACACTTGCATCTTACACAACGCTATATAAGGGATAAAACTCAGCTAGGTAGTTTTAATATGGCCAATATTTTTTATATTCACTGGTATAGTTAAAATACAGCAGTGTAGATTTACTGAAAATAGAAAATCCAAAATTTTGTCTTAAAAGTCAGCTTATACTTCACAAATGATTCATTAAAATGTGTGCCCACACAAAATGTAGGAAATACCAAATGTTGCAAGAGACAGTCAAATGTGTTTGAGGTGATTTCTCAGTTCACAGGCTTTTACTCACCTTAACAGTTCCATCAAATGACCAAGAGAGAATTTTTGAATTTTCCAGAAGTCTAAAATCCTTGATTGCTTCCTTGTGTCCTCTTAGAAACACACATTCACTCAATTGCCAATTCCATACCTAATGATGAAAATCAAACACATATTTTTTAAAAGTGAAACAGCAAACATAAAAAACATGAACCAACTTTTTATTTTTAAGTAACAGGACTAATAACAAGTTGTTATGGTGGAGGTGATTAATTAAAATGTTAGCTATTGAAGTGATCCACAATAGAGATGTGTGAAATCAATAAAGATTGAGGGTGCCATAGTATTTAATGGTCAACCTGTGATAGAGTTCCCTATAATACACATTTGCAAAGTGAATTTGATATTTAAAATTCATCAGTAATTTAAAAAAAAAAAAAGGAAACCAATAACTTTCAGGCATCTCAGTAGTTTGAGGTTTTAAACATTTGATCATTACAACATATAGATTTATTTCACCTGGCAGACCTCATGGTTAATAACTTAAATTAGATATTTTTTTTAAAGGGCATTTTTAATGAACTGCCATTTTGCTTTGCCTTTTTATAACACAATTACACTTCTATTTTTAATTCAACTATTCACTGCAAAATAAGCTTAGTGTAATTTTTTCTACAGAAGCTATTAAGCATCAATTTATTTTAAATAGCAATGATTTATTAGTTTTCAAAGGAGCAGGTTTCCTGCAGCAGGGTGAACAGAAAGCAGTGTGTGCAGGTGACAGTGCTGGGGGTTTAAGCGAGGCGCTGCCCAGCAGAGGGAGCTGAGGGCCAGCACAAACCATTCCTACAGCCGACCCAGGAGAAGGATCCCAAGGCTGAGGATCAGCCCCCAGGAGAACTTCGGAGGTTTTATTCAAACTCCAGGTTCGGCTGTGTGGGATGAAGGCTCCTTAGGGATCCTGTCAGCACTCTGAAGTGCTCTGCAGGACAAACCAGGTCTCAGCAAGCTCAAACTGAGACATGGATCTTTACTGCAGAACTGCACCCCTGGGGTGGATAATGCTAATACAGACACACCAGAATGCATCTCTGGAGCAAACCTACCTTACGGAGAGGCACGGGCTCCTAGTTTGAGCCCTCATTAATGCAGCCACTCTAATTTCTAGGTGGTTTTCAGCACTGCACTGGACAGGGTGAGCATACCAGCCCGCTCAGGGACTTTGTACATCATGCCCCAAGACAGTGGAAGCAAGCACACTGACAGACCTACAGCATTCCAAACTCTCATTTCAGAACTGATGAGTCACTTGTTTGACAACTAATGTTTCTTTTACTCTTCTCAAAGCCTTTCTATTGTCCACAGCAGTAAAAATAGAAAATCTGTAATATTAATTATCACATAAGGCATAAACAAAGGCTACACTTTCTACAGTCTCTTGCTCCTGAATGGAGCAATACAGAACACAGTAGTCATTTACTGAGTTTACATTATTTATAGTATAAAAACCCTTTATTTTAAGTAAGTTACAGCATTATCTTTTTAAATATTGCCCAAACCTGTATAACTGAATTATGAGCGCTTAAGATGAGAGTCTGACAATCGGGTGTAAATCGACAGTGCTGCACAGATGTCCTGTAGGCCTCCCAGGATTTCAGAACCTTCCCATCTGACAACTGTAGCACCTTTACAAAGAAGAATGTAATAATTACATTTATTTAACACACTTGAGGAAAACAAGAATATGCAAATTTCTTTTTAAATAACATGAGATTGGAATTACATGATTTTAAGTCACGGGATTGGAACAACCAAAAAATTCCTATTAGCTTAGTCTGGGTAAAATGAATTTCAGAGCTAGATTAATAGCATTACCTTTAAGTTATTTTAATTTAGACATCACTCACAAATGTAAATTGAATTACTATATTGAACACTATTATTGTATGAAGTCATCCAAATTACATTTATTTTAAAAGAAAATGCATAAAGAAGAGTGTTTTCCTTTTCTTAAAATCAGATTTAGGATTTAATACCTTTATTGTTCCACTCTCCAGTCCAAAAGCTGCAAATTTAAGATCTTCACTTAAGCAACAGCAGGAAATGGGGGATTCTTGGGCTGCTGTCTGCATAATAACATTGTCTGTATTTCCATTGATAAGCTGTAAAATAGGAAAGTAATTAGGGCATTACAATGTTTTAAAATTTAAACTTAAATAAATTACAATATAGAGCTGAGAATGCAAAAGGGAACAATTACGAACTTTAAATTACGAGTTACTTTCATAAACCACTTTGGATGTTGCTGTACCTAGCACTTGGTATGGCAGGACCCACAGTAGTAAGAGTGTAGCCACTATTTTCTTTAGCACAAATCTAGGCTCACACCTCTCACTGCCCCAGTTTGAGATGATTCCTTCAGCTGTTACACAGAGCTTTGAAGCATTACATAATTTGCTGTGCAACACCTGGCCTATAGGTGCTGCACACGTTACACATTGCTGTGCACATCTGAGCCACTTGGAGGGCCCACAGACCCCCATCATGTAGGGATAAGAGTTCTGGTCCTCTGCATCCAGACTCAGTTTCAACATCAGTGTAGAAATTTCCCCTCAAACCCCATTTTTTCACTTACTAAACTAGGCACAGTTTCTAGATGATAACAAAAATGTTATCATACATTGAGTTATCTGCTACAGATTCAACTCTTGAAAGCCAAGAGCAAGAGGTTCTTTCAGTGCTTCCTCAGTTTTCTACTGAGATTTTCAGGTAACATTCAAGCATACCAAAATATTGATAAATACATCTTACTTGTAAATTCTTCTGATTGTAGATGGCTAAAATCATCACTTCCCCATTGTGAAAGGCAACATCTAGTTCACTTTTCAGCACAGCATCAGAAGACTTGCACACCTTCTTTGTTTCCCAGATCTGTTGAAGAACACAGTACTTCATTAGCTTTACTAAAGAACAAGACATAAAACTTGCTGAGTAACAGCACTTGTAAACCGAAGGCTTATAAATTTGCAAGTAACACTGACCTTTTAAAACAATGAAAATGATGCTTCTGCTGTTTTTGATACCAGGGAAAGTATCAAAACTTTTATTGTGCAATTACTATAGTGATTCCAACACATGAAAGAGAACTTTTTTTTTCCAAGCTAACTATAAGCCTCCCCTTTATTTAGAATCATAGCTGTAACATCCAAAGTCTTCTATTCCAAAGAGCAGCATTAAAATGCAATTACAAAAAATATTAAATAGAGATTTATAAATTTCAATTGCTTACAAAATTTCATTAATGTATGTGTTAACTTGGGAGAAAGGGAAATGTTACCTTGGTAAGATAGAGCTCTATTTTCACAGGTTTTAATGAGACATTACAATTACAGAAATCTATCCTAAATATTAACAGGCAAATATATCTAACAATGAAACATATCGAGTCTGCTAGAATCCTCCAAAAGCCTCAAAATTCCCAATTCAGATAAAATGAAAAACAAAATAGAAGGTTATAATTTCTCTTGAAGTGCTACCAGACTTTAAAAAATAATATAAAGGAAATTTAGACAAACAGTAAATAAAGCAAAAAATCCAGGACATTTTACTGTATATATGAATTATTTTATAACAAATATATAAATTTATAGTGATTATAAACTTACATACAAAATACACAAGTATATTTTATTTATTTTATATGATATATGATCTTACAATAAACAATTCCTTAAATGAATGACTTAATACCTATCTAAATTCAGATATTCCAAAAAAGAAAAGTTGTCTTACTCGAATTGTCTGGTCATCAGATGAAGTCAGAAATAAAGATCCATCTGGTGAAAATGTCACACAGTGAACCCAGCTCGTGTGTCCTCTGCAATATGCCACTTTTGATAAAGACTTAATATTCCATAACTACAATAAAAATATGAAAGAAAAACTCACATGGATTTAGATTGCATTTACAGTGAAAATAATGAAGTACACTTAATTACTATGGTCAGGGAAATAGAATCAGCAGCCTCTTTGACTGCTATGATTTTAAAAGACACAGTATAAGAAAAAAAAATACAAGTTCAACTGGACCATATAGACTGAAAAACCAAAAGACCCTAAAACAATAACAAAAAACCCCAAACCAACCTCAACCCCAAGCTTGATATTTGTACAGATCTACTCTAGCCATGCTAGCCTCCAAGTTATTCTAGATGTTTCCTTCCTTCTTATGTACCAGCACAGAGAAGAGGGTTTGGTTTGAGTTAAGCAATACTCCTGAGAGTGACAAGAGTAGCTTTAGATACACTTAGTAAACTAGTCCAGTTTTAGATAAATGTGGGTTCCACTGTCCAAAATTAGCATGTAACTTTAAAACATTATTTCCCAGCCGATATTTTAAATTTAAGAAGTGAATGAGAAGTAAAAAGAATGGAGCACATCAAAAGTTTGCTAAAATAGCTTTGTTTTATCTCTGCATACAAGAAACTATTAGGACAAATGTAACATTTTAAATTAAAAGTAGTCTTCCATGGTATACTGCAGACACTTACCTCAACAGAACAGTGAGACAAAGCAACTGCTACTAACTCATCCCCGGGACAGAAGTCACAGTATTGGATTGTGCTGTGATGACTGACAATGACTTGAGTTAACAAACCACATGTTTCCATATCAAAAAGCTGTGAACACACAACAGAAACCCTGTTTGAATGACTTCACTACTGACAAATAGCTGATATGCTCAACACTGTACATTCTTGAATTCAGAAGGTATTTCTCTTAGTCACAAGTTTGTTGACCACATATTTTTATTTACACACACTTGAAATCAGGCATGTCTATCTAGAAATAAAATTCCAGGCCATTAAGATCTTTCAATCATAATTTTCACCTATATTGTAATACACTACCTCCAAAAGATTACTAAAGTGAGGTACTTACCAAAAGCTTATTTTTGGCTACCACCAAAATCATGTTACCATTTCTGGACCAAGAGCAACATTTTACTAAAACCTCCACATCATCTGGTTGCTCATCTGCATTTCTGAAGAAATCTTTTATCTCAATACTTTTCAGTTCATTTCCTGAGCGCGCTTCCCAAAGCTGGAATAAACAGGAAATAGACACAATGTCTTGGCTGATGTAGGTACAGAATACAACAGGAGAGAGCTCCCAACTACTTCTTAAGAAAAAAGGGCAGGGAATAAAATACAAAAGCCCCTTGCTACTTTCCGAAGTCAACAAATAGCATTAGAATATTCACAAGTCCAAATTATTTCTGTACTTTAGAAAGGAGAAAAACAAATTAAGAAATAAAAACAAACCACAAAGAGGATTATGTTGCATCAGAACCCTCTCCTTGGGTTTTTCCCTCCTATCATTCCAGCTACAATGCTGCCTCAACTTCTACTTTAAAAAAAAGAGTAAAACCAAAAATAACACCTGCTCTGGAACTCTGTAAACAATCTACTCACCATGAGAAATCTGGTATACATCTAGCTTTGCACCTTAATTTTATTGAGGGACCTGCCAAAAAATCTAGGGAACCTTTCTGTCCCCTTCACCACATTTTTCCTTATGAACAACCTCTACAGCAATCCTTCTTTCCTGATTTAGCAACTACATGAAAACATAAGTGTTTTAAGAATTCCAATTCTGAAATAGCATACTTCTGTTGCAACTAAAGGCAATAAAAATAATACTTACACTCTCAGACAAACACAAACCTCTCAGTTTTCTCCTAGGGCATACAAGAAAACAGCACATGGAAATTGCCTTTAATTTTTATGTCTCCTGATGACTCATTTTCAGAGATGACAAAACTTTCAACTACCCTAAAAACTTACTACTATTTCTGGTTAAACAATTTTTGCTCCCCACTCAACTTTTCTTGACAAAGTGCATTAGGGGACAAAAATATTCAAAATTAGGCTAGTTAGAATTTATTTGCAACTACAAGCAGTTGACTTTTTTTCTTGGTACTGGACAAGCCTATTCAAAATCTTGCATTACAAATGGGACCAATAATCGACTGGCTCAGGATTTAATTCATTAAAGCTGATCATGCAGACACAAAATTTTCTTATACATATTTTGTAACTGATGCAAAACCTGCCCATCCATCATCAAAACAAAGGGCTGATTTAAAAATCCACTGTATACCTTTACTGTTCCATCTGTCGAGCAGCTAGCAACATACTCATCATTTGGTGAAAATCTGCAGTGACTGACAGAATTGTCATGACCTATCATTGTATTTCTACAGTATTTTTTATTCAAATCCCAAATCTGTAAGAGAAATGAACATATCGATATCATCATATTCATGAATTATTCAAAGACAGATCATCCATGCTCTTCTGAAAATTATACACTGGCAACCAAAACACCACTTTTATTTTTTCTTAGTTTTACCCACATGCTCATGGACTGGATGCTATTCCCCAGGCTACCCTACAATTTAGCTCTATCTGTTAGGATGCATGAAAACTATTAACATCAGAACAACATAAATCTAGTTAAAACTTTCTGTACAGTGCAGACAAGGCCACTGACCAGCACAAAATTACTGAAAGTTTCCTCAGACTGAAACAGCCTCCTTTCTCTTCAGCTTCCTAAATTAGAATTATGGAGTTACACACTTTAACAAAAATAAAATCTCTGAAGCGAGTCTTGAATAGTCTGAATATCATCAGGCCAAAGCCCTCACCTTCATGCCCTACCAACAAAGGACTTGCCCATTTTCCTTTGCTGAGTGCAAGCACTTCTATTCTGCCTTGCTGAAATCTGATTACAGAGCTGTAGTCAATACTCTTATCTATTGCCATGTCTCTTCTACTAGGTTCATTAAAAAAAACTCATTACAGTGTTTAGATATATTTATACATCAATAACTACCCTGTTATGACAAACAGCACAAGAATAATCTCAACCTTTTTCACTTACTTTGATGTAAGTGTCATTTGAGCAGGTGGCTAGAAGGTACTGACCACTTTTGTTATTGAACTGGCAGCAATTGACCTGCTCGGAGTGTTCTTCATATACACACTTACACTGGCCTGTTCTTGAATTCCAGACCTAGGCAGAATTGAAAGATGAAAAAAAAAAATCTGGAAATTATGCGTAAATACAGAAAAAGTCCTAAAACATTTCTAATAATACCTCAAAAATGTTTTGAAAGAAAGATTATATATTTAAAAAAAGAAGCAAGACATTATGAATGGAAAGGTAATAATTCATATTAGAATCTGATAAATTCTGGAATTCCAACAAGATTTTGCTACTATAATGAGGAATTTAAAATCCTAAGTATTTCACAGGTAACAGAAAAGAAGCATTAAAAAAAGAATTATGGACAGATTTATCTCATGTTATGAAGAGGACTCACAAATCATGTTCTAGTTAAAAAGAAACATCAGATAATACAAATAAAATAAGTAGTTAATTCTGCATGCATGATATTAACATTAAGTATCTTTTATTTTATATAACAAGTGGGACTTTCCTGTTTGTCAAGTATTAAATTATCCACATGATATTTAAGGCAGTTTAAATTTAGTGTTAAGAATCTGTGCTGAGTTAGCTAAACAGAAATTCAAATTACGAGTTTGAAAAAAAGAATCGTCTTTTCCTCATTCCCTTACCTTGACTTTTTTATCACTTGAACAAGTTGCTACAAATTCACCATCTGCAGAAAAAGTGCAACAAAGTATTTCATCATCGTGGGCATTTATCTCCAGGAGTCTCTCTCCACTTTCTGCTTTAAACACCTAAACCAAGGAACAGTAAAACCTTATAACTTGCACAGTTTGAAAACACATAAGCTTATTTTATCATCTCAAACAGCTCTCTTTATGTAAGCTCTTAAAAAAATGGGTTGACTTTTGAAAGCATTCATCATTTCAGGGACAATAACATAATTATAAAGTTCTGCAAGGATGATAGAAATTGTAAGAGAGAGAATTAGTGAAAACTGATTTTTAAAAATACTCTTTAAGCCAAGAGCGATGCCCTTTCACAGTATTTTTTAATAGTAACTGCAAAGCACTCTCTTTTAACCAAATCTAAGTTATTCTAAAAACCACAAATTCCAGCTTTACATATATGGGATACCCATACATTTAAAGAAAGAATTTCAACAGAATTTATGATTGGTGGAACAAAAACCCCAAAATAAATAGGGAAATATTGACAGAATGACACACATTTCAGTCTCAAGTTAGACATTGGCAATGAAAGGACAGTTGGGGAAAAGACATGTTAATCAATTTCCTCCAATTTCGGGATTTAACTTTACAGTGTGGGGTCGGTAGGGGGTGGAAATCAGGTGTCCCCTTCCATCTTAGGTTACACATTCTTGATTATTAAAATAAACCACAAGGTGTTCTTTACGGCACTTCTCAGATTATTTTTTAATTGAACAGGAATACTAATGACAATTAAATTGCTATTTGTTCAAATAAGAACATAAGTACTGAAGTAACAGGAAATCTACCTTCACAGTAAGTTCTGCAGAGTATCTGTTCTTAATCCAGCAATCATTTTTTTAAGTAGCCTTGAAAACTGAAAAGCTTAAGCCGCAATTAGAAAAAACATGAATAAGCTCAAAGTTAAAATATGAAAAAAGGATTATGGCTGATTTTCCTATTATTTCTTCAATGAAAGTTTAGTTTAAATGCAATTGCAATCCACAGATTTATTTGGGGTGTAAAATGAAGAAAAAAATAAGCAATCTGCAGTGTCAATAATGAGGCCATTACGTACAGAAGCCCAGCACAGCAACTGCAGCACAGCGTGAGTACATCCCACCAGACATCTCCTAAGTGGATGCCATGATCATAATTCTGTACACGCCAGCAAATAAAATAAGCAAATACAAAACCCAGTAACAACACAGTAAGTAGCCAAATGAACAGCAACTTAGTACTCAACTTCTCAAGCATCCAAAATAACACCAAAGGTTTGCAGCAGAGTTGTTCTTTTCCCTTACCTTTGGCTGTCTGGAATATGGGTACTTTACCAGGTTACTGGCTGGCTGATTGCTAGTTTTCTTGAGAGCTGGCTGACTCCCCTCCAGGCAGACTGCTGGCAAATTTATGTTAGTCATGTTCCTCTCTGTCTCTGCTTTCTAAGCACTTTGGGCCTGTTTCCCATTTAATACTGTCCTTAGCTTCAGGTGTTTTCTCCACAGATGCATTAAGGGGTTTCACTAATTAAACACCAAAGTAGCATAATGTCCACTACCATCCCACATAAATAGTAAAGCTGAACTCAAAACATCTTACTGCTCCTCAGTACTGTAGAAGGTCTACTGTGACTGGAAATAACATTTTTTGCAAGCAGATATTAAATAAGCTAGGGTGCATTGCTGGGCTGTGACCTTTTCCATATCATCTCATGTTCATACATTAGGGCAGTGGAGGTACAAACCCTAAAATCACACCATTCAGCTCTTGAAGATAATGCTTACTATTCTGAACATGCAACTTGATGTTTACGCAATAAAATATCCTTATCAATCGTTTGTCTCCAATTATGGTCTAAATCCAAGTATTTTCACATAGCAACAGAAGAAAAGTGACAGGACTGTTTAACAAATATTTTTGAAATGGTACACAGCATCTCTTTTGACTCATGCATGGGTGTCTTACCTGAAGTGTTTTATCAGCTCCACACGATGCTATTCTTTGTCTATCCTTAGAAAAGCAAGCATGGTAAACAGCATCTCGGTGTGGACGAACAACCAGACGGTAGAGATTTTTCAAGGATTTTTTATTTCTGCAAGGTAAGACAATTATTTAGATGATGCCTTTGTATTATTCAAAATCATCTCTAAGAAGATTAACACTTTTTCACACATCTTGAGCAGCAAGCTTCATAAACAAAACAACCAACCCACTACACCTTACCTCTCAGCCTTCATGCTGAACTCATAAAGAAAACACAAATTCCAACATTCACTCAGAGGTTTATATTGTGCTCCAACAGTTACAGCTTAGAGACCAAAAAGAAAACGTTTTTATGATCTGAAATCTGCTATTTCCAAATATTGACTTCTTCCTGAGAATTCTTGTTCTCCTGCCATTGATGCAAACTCTTCTTTTTCAAGCATATTAAAAAACATTTGTAAATTTGCTTAGATCTTCACAAATTTCTTTAAGGTTCATGACAATGGCTCAATTCTTATCACTAGATATATAAATAAGATCTGTGACTATCATCACTTTTCAGAGATTAGTTATAGCATCTAACACAACTTAGGTGACTCGACTCACTTCAACAAAAACTTAAGAGTTAATAGCAATGGAAATCATCCTGTCTAGTCAGATCTTAACACAAAGCTGGCACTGTAATGAGATGACATGGTGATGAATGACCAAAACATCTCTCTCCTGAACTAACTGGCTATTGACTCTTCTTAACCGTGCAATTTCCAAGCAGTTTTGTTAAATAAAATAACTAAATATATTCAAAGAGGAGACTAATCTGCCTGGCTCTTAGTATAATTGCTTGACATGGAGTCACTCTGTTTTATAAGCACCAAGCACTGCAAACATCAGAAGAGAAATATCAAAAAATCTAAGAGAGTTACGTGGTCGACTGACTATTGGACAAGGCTGGGAAAATGTGTAGATCTGAAAACTTTTTCCTTAAATGACTTCCAAAAGTACAGTAACAGCATTGTTTAAATAGGATAAATTTCAAGATTGTGTAGAGATTACAATTTCCTATCTCACTACTTTATAAAACTTCGCAAGTTAGCACAAATGCTCTCCTTTTTAAAGTCACAGTTTACTTCAAAACCTAAAAACATACTCTAACATATCCAATACTTGCACTACAATTCTGACTTTAAATAAAACTATTTAAAGAAGATTCAAAGTATCATTTTTCATCTTTGCATTGTCATTTAAAAGGAACAATAACTGAATACAGAAGTAAATATATTTTTTTTATCTTTCAATTTATTTTTATGTAATTATTACTATGTTGTCACCTTACATATCCACAGTTCCCCTTCTCCCACAAGTTCTTGAAAATTATTACACCTTCTTTCCCCACAAAAAAAACCCAGCAGTTCTTAAAAAGATCCTTTTATTACCATACATGGTATTTAGTTGTACATTAAATGATTTCCTTAGTCAAGGGATTAGCATATCAACAGACAGACTGCAGCTACTTACATCCACTCCAAATAAAATGTCCCTGTTTTCCTTTGAGCATGTAGCTTGGCCTGCTGATACACCTCTGATGTCTCTGGCTGGCAAAGACCCAGCTGAATGATGTCAGGAAACGGCTGCCGTCCAAGAAGGTGCCCATTTAAAGACAGAAATTCCTGGAAATTCTCACGCACTGTACTATCCTAAATACAGAGCACAGACATTTGACAACACAGATTTATCTTAAGATTTATTTCCTTGCTTTTTAAAATTTCTATACAGATAATATCCTTACAGAAGCCCTTAGCTCTATTTTTCTGTTAAGTTATATTACCAAATACATACAATAGATGGAAATATTTCACTATCCTCTTCAGATGGCATAATATCCTTATTTTTCAAACAAAGAATACTAGCAACAGTGATTTTTTTCAACAAGCAGTATGAAATATCAGAAAGACTGTTCCAAGTGGTCAGCATAATTCTACAGCTCCTCAAAAGCAGAGTACCTTATGTATGCACCACTAGGTATTGATCACTATAGTTATTGAGTTCCATGGCCAACCACTTAAACACTGAAGTTAAAACAAACAAAAATTCCTTAATTTTTATCTTCTCCAAGTTAAAGTCCAATTAAACATTAGTTTCATGCTTTGGTTTTTAAACTTTCTATATATCTGCCATATACATACATCCAACGAAATGATTAACTGATGAACAAAATGAACCAACTGATCATTTACCTTTTAGTATCATACCTTTTGATCCAGGATTGAACTGTATTCTACATATTCATGAATCAGATGAGCAGGCCCTACCAACTCTGTTTTAGCTTTAATCCAATCTAAAGAAAATAAAAGATCATGGAGCTCCTGAAAGAAATACAAATTTAAGTTCAGAGTGAATGTTTCACAACAGAATCTACTTAGGGGGAAAAGAAGAACACAGGAAATACACTAGGTATTGAATGCATTTTGGTTTCCTGCATCTTAATTGTTCAGTAAAAATTCACTGTATAGAAGACTAAGTTTGTTATTTTAAACTGCTCTTTGATACAGTCAAACAGACAGGAGACAGAGGTACAGAGCAATTCCTGACTTCTGCAGCACACAAGATCTGTCTTTTTAACTTAGAAAAAGCTTCTTCTAATCCAGTCTAGCAAAGATCACTGCTAATAGTGATTGTTGATCTTCCTAAGAGATGCTGAAACTCCTAAAACAGTGGATGAATGATCAAGGGATTCCTGCCATAACATCCTTTCATTCCTTCAGTGCTCTGGATTGTATCATATCAGGCCCTATGGACTTCTGAACATTGAACCGACCCAGCCAGTCCCTTACAATTTCACATTTGTCGCCACAAATGAAAAGTCCCTGTTCCCACACTCATGGTCCTCCAAATCAGGGGGCTGGGCAAACAAGGTCTGTCAGTATTAATAAAGACTCAGGTAAAAAAAAAAAACCTTGAACTTTATCCCTATTAGTTAGACGACCATCTTTAACAAGTATTGGTCCAATGCTTTCTTTAGACCTCCTCTAGAAAATCTGTTTGGCAACAACACTGCACAAGCATAGAGCATATTCCAATTTAAAATCAATGACCACAACATGGATTAAAATATTATAATTGTTAAATAAAGAAAAGGAATACCTCCTAGCTTTATCAGCCTTCCAACAAGTAGAAATAATTTTTAAAAAATGAAAAGTAAGTGATACATAGAATATAAACTCTAGGAAGCATATAGTCACAATGAGCCAGGCTAAAGACTTCTGAGAAGCTAATTCTACAAAATGTAGAAAGGCTGTTAATAAAAACATTTTCACTACACACTGAAAACAAAGACACTAAGATAACAAAATAAATATGATCCAAAACACCTAGATTTGTAGCCAACATTAATTATGAAGGTTCCTATAAGAGATAAATCCATGAAATGTATCATATGATGAGTCAGATGAGCCATCTTGCTCAAATGAAAAGGTTTATACATGTGAAATAAAGCAATTAACAACTAGTACCAAATGTTATTCAAGACACTTGAAACTCAAATTCATGTGAGACTACCAATTATTAACCTTCCTGCATGGTTTGCATCTTATACTAGGTATTGCATCAATATCTTAAGAAGAGTAATTGGCAAAAATTATAGCAAGTTTTTTAAGGTGCCAAGACAATCCTGGAAACAAGAAACCTGCCCATCGAAGTCTTCATGGGTTTTTTTTGCTATTGAAATCAGATAATTAATTTTTACACACAAATCTGTATGACAAAAGAGAGAAAAGCTAACAAGATTTCTGAAGATAAAAAACGTAACTAACCGATAAAATGCTCTGATGAAATAAATTTACTTGTATTATTACACAATAAAGAGAGCTTGGGTTTCCAAAAAGGTTTAGAGAAGACTTCTTATTAAAGCTTCTTAAAAACAAAGAAGCCATTATGGTATAAAATAGGAAATCTTCTCAAGAACTGGAAAAGACAAGATACAAAGGGTAGAAAATAAAGTAGTTTTTGTAAGGGACAGTGATTATCAGAGGATCTCCTAAAGACTCTATGTTGAGTGTTTACCCAGCTGGACTAAAGTCAAGGGGAAGAGATTCAACTGGGAAAAGGCCTGGAGGGAAAAGCAAAGGTAAGAATGGGTGAAAAGGGGAAGCAAAGGACACCTGTCAGAACCCACCTGCTGCATTTTGGCACCTGCCATGTGATACGCTAGAAAGTTATACCAGTACATGCAATCCTCTTGAGACAGAACAGGTGTATTAAGCTTGTAGTATTTCTGGTACTGATTTACTATGTTTTTATGTAGCTCCTGCAAAGTGAAGAAAAACACACTTTTGGCATTGAGGAACTATAAGTATTATTATTATTATTACATTGTAAACAGTATTGAGGTATAATATTATTTCTCAATTATAATACAATAACAAGTGGAATAAAAAAGCTTACCCTCTAAAATTTACACCTAACCTAATTTACTGATAAAGACTTCTCCAGAAACATTTTCTGTATACTAAAAGACAGAAAAGCAAGCTGTTAACCTTCCTTCTCAGACTGAGATTAGCTACCAAATTTCTCACATCTCAAATGTGGGTAGCTAACAAAAAAATAAGGATCCTTACATATGTAGATCTAAAGCAGGACAAAAACCTGCCTTTTTTTCATATCTATTCTTTCTGCCTTGTCCTTCAGAACTGAAATTGAGCCCAACTTACAGGTCATCTTCGTGAAAGTACTGCCTTAAACTGAAAAAAAGGGAGAAAAAAGCATTTCTCTGCATTAAAGAAGAAGTTTCCTATTTCTGGTAGGGTTTTCATGTCTTTGGAATCAACAGTGGAACATTCCATCTCCTGCTGGAAACATCTGATAAAGAAATAATGGTTTTAGAGTCTTCTCTCAGTTTAGTCTCTTAGCTGCAGATGGAACCACCAAGAAACCCCTCCACAGTTTCAAGCTGAAAATAAATATTTTGAATTAGTCAGCCTTAAGTTAAAATTAATTTGGACCTATGCTATGAAGCTACTCAGGGTACCATTTAACAAAGAAACATTTTCTGAAAAATGCCCAGCTTTGCAGAGTAAAGTTGAATGTAAGTATCAGACCTGAAGCTGGTTGCGATTCTTCTCTGTGAGAAAGTCAAGCTGAAGATCATGTAAATAATAATGGAATGATTTCCCATTACGATCACAGAACAACAGTGATTTGTTAACAAATTCCTGTAGTATATCTTCAACATCTTCAGTTTCCATATCCCAAAGAATACAGAGAACCTAAAAAATATTTGCACATTAACAGAGAAGAGAATCAGAACCAAGTCATAACATGATGTGTATTAATATTATAAAGGGCTACTAAATTTACTGTCAACAAAATGCATACTAACAAATATAGACACAAAGGGTTATCAATTCAATAAGTTACCAATTTCTTCATACCAAACCACAGGACAGATATTAGAAGTTAATCTATCTTATGTCTATTTGTGCTGATTTATGGTGACCATAAAAGGAGACAAATTCCACATAACAATTTTCAAGCTTTCAGTGAGCTCAGTTACAATCTAATTAAAGAACAAAATACAGAATGCAGATTAAACTTAAAGAGTATGAATGTGTTTATTCAGTTATGATTATTTTAGTTTCATTACTAACAAGGAAAGTCATGATGCAATAATGGAACAAATCTACCCAATCTAGCCATTAAGTTACACACCGTAGAAGTTATACATGACAATTATAAGTTTTGAGAATTCTTTAAGATTGTTGTTTGTATCTCACTAATAAAATCACAAGATTTCTGCACTGCTTTTATTACCTTAGTAGGTACTTTAACATCTTTTGGGAGGATAGAGAGGTCTTTATAGTAGTCTTTGTAATTGTCATCCAGTTGTTCAACACTTATGGACATTGCTTCATCAAGGGCTTCATAATCATACGAGGAAGATTTTCTTATTCTTTTAAACTGCTTATTCTGCAGCTGCCTGAGATAGTATTCCCAGCGGCTAGGGAAGTCTCGTAGCAATGCACCTATCAAGGATATCACAAGAGGAGAACCTACAGGAAAAGAGGAAATCAAATTTAGAGGGCATCAAGGAACACAATCCAAGACTTGATGGTCACGTGACTGAAACAGTTAATATTCCCAATACTCAGATTAAATTCTTGAGGTGTGAAGCAGAGACAAATAAAGTACACACTCCATGTAGGCATTTGCAAGCTCATCAAATTTAAGTGTAACTGTGGTGCAGAGAGAAAACGTACTGAAGAAAACTACCCAAAAATCAACATACTTAAAGCTAAGCTTAAAAAAAACCCCAAATATTCTGCACTTGTATTTTACTTAACATATACAGCATTAAAGGATGTTCCCTTCTCTATTTTTAAGTCAAAGCGTAGAAGGAAAAAAAAAACATTCAGTGCTAA
Source organism: Toxostoma redivivum (assembly GCA_013397375.1). Classification (NCBI taxonomy): domain Eukaryota; kingdom Metazoa; phylum Chordata; class Aves; order Passeriformes; family Mimidae; genus Toxostoma; species Toxostoma redivivum. Next base: position 398,050 of record VXBI01011588.1, read on the forward strand.
ATTGTATGACAAAGAATACCTTTGCATTCTCTTACAAGAGAGTTAGCTTGTTCTGGAAGTTCTGATATTTTCATATTCACAAATAGGGATAAAATCTCCAGTCCTTTCTCATGTGCTAGTCCACTTTCCACATGAACTTCATATTTATTGCCTAGAAACAGAAACATGGAAAAAAATTCACCGAATGCAAAAATCGTATGGAAATTCAAAGTATTTTCCAAGTAAAACTGGAGTAAAGGTTCATGATTTTTTGCTTAGTATTTTATAGGAACAAGAAGAGTATAAATTCTACTTATCAGAATTAGCTTGCATTAGAGATATATACAGAGAGAAAAATAAACTATAAGCTAATAATTACAAATGCATTACGGGCAGTCACTGGTGAATAGTGTAGAGATAATCAAACAGCATCAGTGTCACAGAGGTTAATTTATTCTGCTGAGAATTATTGCACTCATCAATGTAAACATGTAACTTTCAGGATAATATACAACACTTATTTCACAAAGGGCATAAAGTCTTAAAAAGCAAAATTCTAAAACCCTGCCACTTGTGCACAGATAGATTCTATCAGATTCTTTTGAAAGCTCACATGAACAATCTGCAGACACAGACACATAAAATCTGTGGTGCAGGAGAGGAAACTGCTCCTTACCAGCCACAGCATCTGTTACACTCCTGTCCCTGCTTGTGATGAGTACCTGACATTGATTATCAAATGCTTTTAACACCCAGGAATCCCAAATGTCATCCAGGACCAAAAGAGACCTAGTGCAAGAAGAAATACTTCAGATCGACTATTAATGCTAAAATCAAGTATTGCATTTTAATGAATAAAAAAATTTTTCAGAATTTACAAAGTATCACTGCATAATTTTTTTATATTAGTATGTAGAATATCTTCATAGTATGTCCAGGGAAGGGTAAAAAAGCTGGTAAAGGGCCTAGAAAATGTCCTAAGAGGCACTGAGGGAGCTGGAGTTGTTCAGCCTGGAGAAAAGAAGACTCAGGGGGGACCATATCAATTTTTATGACCTGAAAGGAGGTTGTAGCCAGGTAGGAGATGGTCTCTTTGCTGTGTCTCAAGTGGAAGGATGAGAGGAAGTGGCCTAAAATTGCACCAGGGCAATTCAGATTAGATATTAGAAAATTAATTTTCGTTGAAAGAGTGGTTAAGCACTGTAATAAGTTGCCGAGGGAGGTGGTGGAGTCATTGTCTCTGGAAGCATTCAAGAAGTATCTGGATGTGGTACTTAGGGGATACAGCTGAGGGGTGATTAGAGTGGTGCTGGGTTGATGGTTGGACCTGATGATCTTGAAGGTCTCTTCCAACCTTGATGATTCTGTGATTAAACATTGTGCAAGAAGCTGAATGCAGTTATCTCAAAAAGGTATTTACCAGTTATTATTTCATAGCTACAACTGAAGTGTGAACAACGTTTTGAGAAACATTTCCATTAGTAGACACTAGGCAAAACAGAAATATTTACTGGTTTTAAGTCACTATGTATCATAAATGAAGAAAGGAGTTGTATAAAACTAGATAACTCTGACACAGGCTAGCGATAAGCTTTGTGGGAAAGCATTTAAGTTTCCTTTTGACTCAGAAGTTTTCAATTTTGTTCTTGTATCTTTGGAAAGCTATATGAGACTAATCCTCTTGTAAAGCAATTGTCTTGAATGGCAAGGCTCTTCTCACATAAATTACATTTCATAATGGCTACATATTCCAATCCTATGGCCAGCCACATTTGTAGGTTCCTACACAGAGTCTGACCAGAATATTGTACAGTAGAATTCCCTACACCTGCCTATGTACAACAGAGAAGTTACTGAAAACTATTTTTAAAAGATTGGGTTTAAGGGAGCAAGAAGTTAAAAAGACTAGCTGGGAAGCAGATGTATGAAAAGAAATAACAGTTATTTGCATTCAGTGAGTTTTAGTTATTGACATGTAATCCTACAAATTGTTTACATTTACTACTGTTTTTATTAAGGATGGAATTATCCACTCTACTAGTTACTGCTTAAGTTGTCCAATTCTCACTGAAGCATGACTAAACTTCTGCATTCCTGTTCAGCTAAGTGGCACTTACACCATCAAAGCCTATAAATAAGGATTTGATCCTCCTTAAAGAGGTGCATATACATTCTCAAAGATACATTTAAGTCTTAGATACCCCTATTTTTATACAATTCTTTTATTAATAACCTTTTGATAAATTAGAGGGTTCACAAGAATACTATCATAGCAGTAGAGAACTTGTTTTGTGGCACTTATACGAATGAAAATATGATGGGTGACATGAATTACAGACTGATTTTATGTTTTTTAATTAATCTGAGCACTTCAAAGTCCTCCCATTCATTAGGCATCAGTGATTTTTCTCCTCCAGTCACACTAACAAAACTTAAATTCTAATTAGGATTATTTAAAAAACCCTTAAAACAAAGAAAAAAACAAAACCAAACAAAAATGCACCCCAAAGCAACAAACAAAACCCTGTGATAATAATCAGAGGAGATTAAATCTTCTAATTTCTTATTTTAAAATATACCAGTTTCAATTTTTCATTTGACTAATAATTTAATCCCAAGAAACCTACTGGCTTCAAAATCTGAATCTTTTGTCTAATACTTCATTCCCAAGAGATGTACTGGGTTGACTGTCTGAATATAGCTCAAGTGACTTCTTGTTGCCGAAGAGAATTCCAGAGCCGAGTCAGCTGCTTCCCAAGCTGCAGTGAAACTTTGTTTCCCATATGCTTGCACTCTCTATGAACCTTACTCTCAGGCACATTCCCCTCTACTTCTTCCCATGCCCACTTTTGTATTGAAGAGTTTTGATTTCTTTTGTTTGCTAATAAACAAGAAGTAACAACGGAAATGCATCAGTGGAGACAATCACTTCACATCCTTCAAGGGAAACTGCACTTCCAGCTGATAGATTTCTTTCAGGACCTGTCAATATTTTCCACATATTTTCTTCACAATAAAGACATTTTTCTCCCCTGTACAGAAATGCCAGTTTTCCACTCTGTTATCTACAAAGGTTGGAGTATTATTCCCAAGACAACTCACTGACAAGCAGGCTTATTTAGCTTAGCACAGATTTTCCCAGAGAAAAATGAAATCCCCAGCAAATAACAAAAACTATTGCTCAAAGGTGAAAAAACCTGTGCAATGACTGAGCAAGACACTGGTTTCTTGGCAATAAATGGTCACACCATGAAAACCTGCTTTCATTTTGGTACCTCTAGACCAAACACTTTTAAAGACACCAGTTGTTCTGGAAAGGAAGAATTATCTGCAGTGATACATACACACCTTTTTTCCTGCTGTATGATGCTCACATATTAGTAAAGCAGTCTACATACACAATGAGAACACTGAAAGTTAGAGAAATCCTTATCTCCATCTGTTTGTTCCCATTTTCCACTATTCAATCCAATCTTTCATTATTTCACTATTTGCTTTTTCAATCAAATATGACTTCTGCTGGTTAATGTATTTTGTTGATAGAATTCTTATTATCATAAGTTAGGAAGTTGGTTAAAAAACCAAATAAGCACCACAGACACATGTACCCACAACACAGACACCTCAGATGATTAGACCAAAGTTACTCTGCAAAGTTTTATCAGCTAAAAGAATAGTATTTGATTTTACTGACATCACCTGGGGTATTTGCGTAACATCAGCAAACGAAGACGATCTTTAGCCTCCTCAATGTTAAGTGGTCTTTGTGAAAGAGTGGAGTCATGTTCCAATCTACTACAGAGATTCTGAAGTTTTATGAGGAGCCCTGCTTTGTCCTGCTTCCCAACAGAGATCCAGTGAACTCCTCCTGGAAAGTAATCTATCAAGAAAAGCAATATTAATCATGCTATACATTTTAAATAATTTTAAATATTTACTAACAACTTACAATACTAAGTCAGCATTAATTAAAACACAAACCTGTAAAGCCTGTTGCAAGCCATCCTTGCAACTCTACTATTGACACCAAAGGATGGTTCTACAAGACCTCCTGTTTATTTTTAAAAGAACAGATTCTATAGGGCAAGTACCCACAGTAATTTCATACAATCACTGATGCTGTTGTCCCTCCTTTCTACACGTCTTCCTTCCTGTCCCTCCACAGTCCCTTCTGCATCTATCTTTCTGCTAGTCTGACTTACATTTACACTTTTAACTGTGTAGTACTGCAGGAGTTCAGAGTCTGGGGTGTAAAAATAATCCTGAAACAGTGATGAAGAATAGTCAGCTCTAGCAGAGGATGCCGTAGTTTCTAGCCCTACATCATTTTTTGCTTTAATGCCAAGTCCTACTTTCTCCTCCTAGTGTCCTATTTGGAAGGAAAAAAATTAAAATAGAAAATATGCCGTTAAACAATTGCATCTAGGATCTAATTTAAGCTAAGGCAATACTAATCATTCATAAATACCTGTCACTATCAAAATATATCCAAAAGTTAGAGCAAGATTTTTTAAACTCACATAGCAAAGGAAAGGAATCTGAGGACCTTACAAGCAATGCCCAAAAGGAATATAACTAGATATATTATTTTGCACTAAGAGAAATAACAATTTCAAATTAATTAAGGATGCATCTATTCTCATAAACCAAAGCAAATTCTAAGGTGAAAAGCTATTCAAAATCTTTTTCTACAAACTAATAGAATACTTAGGGGTCCTAGACCACTAAATGGTTATGAATGTTCTATGTTGCAAGCGAATATTTCAGAATCACCTAAGGAATTTAGAAATCCAAATAATTTTTAAGGTAACATATGATATTGTACCATACATGTCCAATATGAGTATACTTGTGGTGATTTTTATAAAAATACAGATGTTTTTCTGAAAGTACCTTCCAAGAGCTGAGGATCCCTTAAAGCTTCTGCTGTTAAAACAGTCTTCCCACAGCCTGCCATTCCATAAACTGTGACCCAGCCTGGATCACTTCCCAAGCAGTACAGTTTCTTTTTAATAGCATCTACCAGTTTTGGTCGAGTGACAAACACCACTGGTCTCTGTGGTACTCCCCCTTCGCAGAGAATGGTCTTCACTAGAGTCAAGAACAAGAAACATCAAAATAAGACATGAGTTCTAAATGTGATGCTTCTTCAAACCCAACCAAACAACTCTTCAGCCAGAATAACTAGCTCCCTCCCGACCTCATGTCCCATAAAAATGCCCTAAAAACTGCTGGACTCAAAATACCAAATACTGAAAAAATCCTGCTTTTAGAAATAAATTACTTTGCATGTAACTAGCCCCCTATCTAAAACAGTGTTCAAACTAATAACTGCAGGGGGAAAGCTTGTTACGTTATTCCCTAGAAGTGGAAAGAGAATTAACATCTCCCATAGAAACTGTGGCAAACATAGGAGCTCAACATTACTATACCCAACAGTCAAGTCACTTTCTCAGCCAGAAGTCACCACACTGGGCACACAGCAGAAAAGAAAGGATGCTGTGTAAGGCCTTTCCTTGGCAGTTCACAGCACAGCACTGGAGTCCAAGCAAGACTTCAATTGATTTAAGCTGAGATAGCATGACTTGGAAGAGGTAAAGTACAACAGGATGTGCACTTCATCTGCCCACTTTGTGGCCATATGGGATGACATAACTGAAAAACTTTGATTATCTAAGAAAGCTTTGAACTCCACATGCCTTTGACACTTAATAAATGTAGAGTGCCAGTAAATACAGCAGTTAAGTCATATGCAGTTAGAAGGTTCTGCCCATTAGAAACTACACATTGATTTCATGTCAGTCAAAAATGATACTGATGATGATGCAGGTAAAAGTTATGGAACTTATATAGAGTAACTAAAAGATCTGGTGGAAAGAATTAAGTAACCTAATAATTAGATCAACTAATCGATGATCAACAAGATCAATGTGGGTTGAGAAATTCCAGATTACTCTTCAAGATAAATATCAGAATTTTAGAGGCTACAATTTTTTCTTTTAATACATACAAATGAGAGTCTTCCTTTCACTTACAACAAAAATGTTACAAATTAGAGAAAACCGTGAGAGCATCAGGTCTCCTGCCTTTTAAAATAAGCACTATTCAGTATGAACACTTTCCAGATCACCTATAAAAGTTGCAACTGTTGTAACTCTCCTGCCATATTAAGTAGATGAAATAGAGACATAGTTACTACACTACCAAAAAACAAACAAATGCACCAACTGCTCCTTTTTCATTGGCACAGGTATTACTCACAGTCACTTTCTAAGGAATAAAAAAGACAACTTGTGTTCACACTCAAACATGGATTGCTGTAGTTACACTGACCGTAGGAAGTCATTCCATCCATTGAACTCTTTCTGTTACCAGACGATACAGAAGGGATGCCATCCTGAAGAAGTGCAGCAAGATCTCTGTACCCTTCATGGAGCAGTGCATTATAAAAGGATCTATATGAATTATTATCTTTTGTAAGAATAATGTTTATTAGCATAGCTGCTCGCTCCTTCTGTGTATTCTAGGAAAAGAAAAATTAGAAGAGGTATTATACAAAACTAAGAAACCTCAGAAATCATTTAATCTATGACTCTGTAAATTATAAACTATTTACAGTTATAGAAACAGCCTTTAATTTACCAAGCCCTTAACCTTTTTAAGAGCAACAAAAACTGTGTGCTAGGCATACACTTTAGAATTTGACAAATCCAGGAATCAGACAGAAATTACCATTTTTAAAAAGGATGGTAAAATATGTGAGTAGACTAGGAAGAGAAATAGCAGTGAGAGATAATTTTACCTGTTGCTTCACTCTCTCCTCCTCCTGTAACGTTAGTACTTCATCAGAAATCATACGATCCATAATATAAGAAGTCTTGATGTCATTTTCCAGTGCTTGACGATTCATAAGCAAATAGTTTCTACTCTTGACATCCATATTTCTTCAGTGTGAAAAAGAATGGGGAGGGGGGGAAGTCAAGTCAGACTGGGAACATAAGTTGCAAGCATGAGGAAAGAAGTTTTTAAACAGCTTATATATTTTGGTGTTAAAATCAGAAAGAGTAGCAAAGCACCTGCTATTTCTGAAAATACAAATTCTTTTCCCCGTTCCTATGAATTTATGTTTACGAACACTTTCAGAACTACAAAACCAAAGACTACAAGCTTATCATATACTAGCAACTTGCTAAATGTCTCTATCAAAAGGTCTTCTCCCCACTCACTACATCCTCCAATTTTTTTTAAGTCCTTAGAGGACTGGTCTCGCTGCACGGGATAAAGGCATTGCTGTCTCCAAGTTCAAGGCTCCATAAAAGGACTCTTGGATCTTGCCATCTGATGGAAGAAGGAGCACCCACCACTGCCATTGACTGTGCTAGGCCTTCCTTTATCAGCGTTTGCACGCACAATTTTAAATTTGCATTCTTCCTCCATATCATAAAAAACAAATGTCTGAAGAAAACAGAAAGTGAAAACTATTGACTAGAGGTTTCCCAGAACTGATCAGAGAGTTTGAGAGTCCCAATTGATCAAAAGGCTCTCTCCGATTACGCTCCTGCCAGGAAAGCTCCATAAACAAGTCCAAACTCCTCCACAGAGCAGCTGTGCAGATGCCTGCAGAAGCGTTCGCCTTTTCCAGCACTCTCTTCTGCACAAGCTGAGCAGATGTAGAACCGTTGCCTTTGCACAAACCCGTGATGGAGTGCCTCTTCCGCCGTGCTAATAGAATTACCTATTTGCACTGAAAATTACGTAGTTAGGAAAGCCTGCCACCCTACCTTTATCCCACCGCACCGCGGAGGAAAGGGGACGCTAAAGCTCCCCGGTCGAAAAACAGATAATAATAATACCACAAGCGAAGAAAACACAAAAGAAATCGCTCCACAAACACCCAAAACAAAGGGTTAACAAAGGGTTAGCCGCGAATAAAACAGCAACCGAGGCGCTCAGCCGGCGCCCAGCCTGCCCTCCGCCGCTGACCCCTACCCTGCCCCGGCGGAACTCCCCGCGGTACGATCCGGTCCGGTTCGGTTCGGTTCTGCCCGGCGCGTCCCCGCGTGTCCGCCACGCCGCTCACCTGGCGGGCAGCGCGGAGCCCCGGCAGCCGCCGGCCCCGAGCCGCTGCCGAGCCCCGAGGCGCAGCCACTGCCCCGCGGCTCCCGGGAAGGCAGCGCCGACAGCGCTTCCTCCTTCCGGGCCTGGGCGGGGAAGGACCAGCCCAGCCCGGCCCAGCCCAGCCCAGCCCGGCCTGCTCGCCGCCCAACAAAGCCCCGGCCTGCTCCCGCGCCGGCGCGGAGCC
>VXBI01011588.1:411392-516052 GCA_013397375.1 Toxostoma redivivum
GTGTTTTGGTGCTTTAGAAACAGATTTTAACCTTTTCTTCTATAGGATGTTCTTTGTAAGGCACTACATGGTATGTATCATATTGCTTTGCATTTAAAAAGAAAAAAAAATTTTAACAGTGTAACTGACATTGTTTCCCAAAGTCTGCTGAACCAAGAGCTGCAAAAGTAATTAATGAAATCAGTGGAGTTATATGCTTGGGAGCAGGGAAAATCCAATTTATCCACAGACCTACTTACACGTGATGTAGTACTATTTAATAGGTCTGACAGCTGCTCATTGAAATTTAGATCTCAGGGAGAACACAAATTGTCTGCAGACTTATTGTCTTGATAATTTTGTATTTCTCAGGAAAGGAGATTGCTTAGTAGAAACATTATGAACACATATTTATGACTTAATCAGACCTACTTTAAATTATTCTGTGTTTGTACATTCATTTCTCAATAACTCCACTGAAATCTTCACTAAACAGGTAACATTGCCCATTCAAGAGACTATGAAACCAGTGTTTCTCAATGTTATAAAGCCATGTTGGTTTCATATTATTACTTATGTATAAATTTTTGTTTACAGTGATATTCAAAATTAAAATATATTGTAGTGAATTTCCTTGTCCTGGTGCATAATCTAATTCAAAATAAACTATTCCTTCAGAAAGGGTACAGAATAAATACTTTAGTGTTCCATGTGCTAGTAGGAAAAACTATTATATAAAGAAATGTTTTTTAAATACTTTTTCACAAGTGTGTTCCAGTTCTAGTGTTTCTACTCTGTATCTCTTTGGGGCAGGGTGGTTAGATAGCCAGTGGTATGACCCCTAAAGTCTTTCATCAACCCCAAACCTATGGAAAGCTGAATATACCGGAGGTTCAACATTAAATCCTCATTATTGGAGGGCATTAAGTAGGAAACAAGCACAACTGTCCACAGCCTAAATTTTGGTCTTTTGCTTTTGAGCAAACGGGTCTGAGCTATCAAGGAATGACCAGCGCTATTCATGAGTCAAAAATACTGATTTCTGGGATGATATTTTTACTATTAGTGTCCAGAAAAGGACTACTATGAAACTAATTCTAGCCTCTTAGAATGTATTTCAGTTTACCTGTTGGTGTTTTTTCCTAAGTTCTACCCTGACGTACTGGGGATTGAACAGGATAGTATCACTCAGATAATTTCCTTTTTTCCTCTCAAATTTGAAAACCAAGAACCAATCATAAGAAAATAAAAGAGTGAACTAGCAAATCAAAACAAAAATCCAGCAGTGGCATGAGTTTTCCTTCACTAAAATAGCTTTTATTGGAGACTTAAAAATTCCTATATATGGAAGAAGATTCCATTTGATGACTTGTGTTTTCAGAGGTCACCTTGGAAAGGCATATAGCACCTTCTTGTAGTTTTCTTGTAATAGAACTAACATTTATTATGTATACTGACAAGAAAAAAAAAGTCTGGTTGTCTTGTAACAGAAGTTTATTTCCTAGAGACAGGGTTTGCAACTGATTGTCAGAATAGTACGATATTTCATTAAAGTATAGCTTGAATTTTGACATTGAGTAGTTAAGCTAGAAATATTTCTGTATCCCTCTAGTGTGAAAAGACGTGGAACTTAATGAAACAGCTGGAAGATCTTCAAATAATATCTCACATTAAATATCTGCAGGAAGATATTTATACAATGAAAACACGGTCTAGCAGCATTATTAAAAGACAAGAAGAACTGGAGAAGAATTTAACAAGTCTTTTTCATGCAGTTTCAAGTGCTGAACAGAATGCAGCTTCCTTAGCAAAAAATGTAACATTGAAAATTGTGACAGTAAAAACTGACGTAAGGCGCATTTCAGGCCTGGTCTCGGAAATGACTGCACTGACAGATGCTTTGCAAACACTTGAAGATAAAGTAGAAGAAGGTGAAAAGGCAACAGTAAAAAATATAGGTGACCTCCTTACCAGTAGCATTGACCGAAGTACAAAAATACAAAGCCTGGCATCCAGTAACGCAAGAAAAATTGAGCAAATTAAGACAGCACTGTCTGAGTTAAGGAGCAATTTTAGCAAGCATTCTGATAGACTTTTGAATCTTGAAGGTGACAGAGCAAAAGTTCTGAAGACAGTTACATTTGCAAATGATTTAAAACCTAAGATATACAAAGTTAAAAAGGAGTTTGCCATCTTGGAGCCCGTAATAAATGAACTAATGCTGAGAATAGGAAGATTACTGGAGGAGGTGTTACGGCGGGAGAAGGAAATTGCTTTACTGAATGAGAAATTGGCCAATCTAACAAGAGTTCAAACCAAGATCAAGGATGTGAAAGACGAAATAACCAAGATTTCAGACATTAACTGAAAGGCCACTGCCTAAAGAATAGTGTTTGAGGAGTGTTAACTCCTATCATGTGTAGTACTGAGAAAATAGATAATATTTAAAGGCTTCATTGAGAAGCTCACCTAAACCTGAAATTTGTTCTATTCCTTTGAACAGGACAGGAAAAGGTCATTTCAAGGGAGAAATAATAATGTGAACAAAAAACATATCTCTCTGTATGTATTTGTCTTTCTGAAGAATGACAGATGCTATATTTAAGAAATTGCTTGTTTTGTACAATAAAGCAGTGTTAAAGCACTAAATTATGTTCTTAGCTTTAAGAGTTTGCTTTCATGAAGAAAGCAGGACCCAAGAATGACAGATCTCGTTTCGCTTTCCTGCTGCAAAGGAAGGCATTGAATTGTGGTTTCCAGCTAAACAAGAGGTAGTCAAACAGCAGTAGCACTTTGTCTCTATTCACTCTATGATTTGTGTAAACTAGTTTATTTTTTAACAATATTTAACAAGGTAAAGGCTGCAAAGCAAGAAATGCTCGGAAATATTGCTGATTCCTTCCAAAAAGTTTGTCACACATTTAGATGGAATAATGTGTATAAGGCTTTGTGAGTCTTTACTGTGCAGCACTGTTCTGTATTTAAAAGACATAACTCTGTAAAAGGACAATGCTCTGAGAGACCTACTAATGCTGCTGATGGCTTTATCCCATGTCATGGTGTCTGCTCAGGGATCCTAACAGTGTTATTCATTCATTCTTTCTTAGTTTGTAAAATACTATAATGAGCAGCAGAATTAGCAAAGAGAAGCTACTTATGTCCCAAAAGCCTACTGCTGTGAACTACTGGGACTGTTTAGGTGCTGAAGAACAACAGATCTGAGACATTTGAAAATGAAGTAGGCATTAACAAGATAGTGGGAATGGTTTAGGAGAGGAAGGTGGGGAAGTGAATAAAATGGGAATAAAAATTACTATAAAGTATATATATATAGTATATTTATACTATAAATTAGAAGTGATACAGCAACTCAGAAAATCCCCGTAGATGAATTTATATCAAGAAGTGGAAATATACAGTAAGGCCTTTATAACTTCTTAGTTGGGCATACCTGAACCTCTTGGAACTACTAGACTCTTGATTGTGTGGAAAACAATCAAGACAAGCATTCTTCTCCCTCACTATTCTCGTCCTCATTCAGCATTCCATGTCTTTTGGTCTGCTTCATGTTGCTGGACTTCTGTACCTTCTTTGCTTTATTTGCCCACAGTCAACCTCCAAAACTTTGTTTAGTTTTCTTCTTTTTGCTATAGGTCCATTCCTATCTCCCCCCTTCCAGTCCACCTGACAGGATGGCAAGAATTAGCCTGTCAAAAGAGATGTTTTCCTAGAAGCACCCACAGATGCTCTACCAACCCCTGTCCCTTTGTTCTTCCACACAGCTAAGTGAGCCCCTGAAAATAACCAAATGGCATTTGAAGGAGGCAGCAAAATTCAAGAACAGTCATGGTGAAGTATGCATTGCATATCATACCTGAAACAATCTATGTACACATGCACATACACCTTAGGAATTTGAGGGTTACACAATAAAAATATTGTGGATTAAGGGCATCACAGGCTACATGATTTTGCTTTGTTTTCATTTTTATGAATGCATTATTTGTGGTCAGTAGCCAGTAAGAATCTGGAGAGGCAGAACTGGAGAACCAGTAGAGCAGTATCTACACAAGTGATGTGGAAAATACATTGCAGCTGCACAGTTAATCTGAACAGCCTTGACACAGCAGAGCTCTGTCTGCATGAAGAGAGTGCACTCTCTCCTTGGAATAGTAACCAGAAAACAAGCCAGGATAAACAACTGTGGATTTCACTTTCAACCTCCATATTCTAGAACACATCTCCCAGTGAAAAGCAGAGTGTACAGTCCTGTGTGTGGTTTCCAAGGGAAGTTAAGCATGCAGAAAATGTTACAGGACCATTCATTTCCATTTCCCTTTAGATGCATGCAGACTTCCTACCCTTCCTTCCCAGGATAATCATCTCAGAAACTTTTCTTGCTGGAAGCAAGACAAAACAATTAAGTCACAAACATAAAGTTTACTTGGAAAAAATATTTTAGAATAATCTGTATCTAAAGTTGTCACACCACTGTATTGACCTCAGCAGTAAAGTGAGTGATAAGAAATTCTCCCATAACACATAGGTGTTACAAATCTCTGTTTGCCCTACAGGCACATATCTCCACTGTACTAAAAAATGGAAGTTTTATAGTAGCTTTGTAATTAGACCGCTCTAAGCAGAGAGGCAGAGAGCTCTTTCTCCAGTGAAAAGGTGAGCAGAGTGAGGTATTTTTCAGAAGTTTAAAGCAGACTGGTAGCCTTGCCTCCTTGTTTTAGTACTGTCAGTGGTGGGGAGAGTATCGACTCGGTGAAACTACAACCCCTTAGTTCATTTCTAGGGTCATGCTGTGATACTCTGCAATTTTATCAAATGACTGAGAGATTCAGGTAATAATGAAAATTACAGCTAGTTACTTAAAACAGACCATTGAGCCCAACCTGTAGTGACATTGAGGTCATCTTTGCTTTTAATTTAGCTTTCAGGTACAAAACTGGCCTATTAATATACTTGTCAGCAACTTGAAAGGAAAAAAACAACCCAAAAGCCAGACAAAGGATTAAGTGATCAATTATGAAAACTCATGAGCAAAGTAATCCCAAAACAATAAAAACTGGTTTTAGACACCAGAACATCTGCTCAGCCAAGAATTTCCTGCTTGCAGTATCTTTCTCCCCAGCACTGAGTTACAAAAATTGTATTCTATAACAAGGCCATGCAGCTATTAGGCTCATCTACCCAAGGTAGTCATATTTGCTATAAAAAAGCAGAATGTTTATTGTTTTCACTGTGAACTACATCATTGCTATGTAGAAATGTAAATGAGTTACAACTATTTGTATAATTACAGCCCATTTTAAAATGATATGCAACAGACATTTCCGCGAGTATCAGTGTCAGCACATTTCATTGGTAGTACAACCTCATACAAACACCGTGTGCAAATGCAGTTGTTACTCCAAATTTATATATACTGTATGCTTTAATCCAGAAAGCTCATCTCAGCTCCAAAACCAGCAAGAAAGTACGTTTTCTCCTTCACAAAATATACACAAGCAGCATATACATAATCCATGTTTTACAGAGCACTTTGGGGTTTAGTGATGGGTCTGGAGTTACCCAAGTTCAAAATGGGATACCCCTTTTTGATACAGGACTTTCCTTGCAATGGAAGTGCAAATCCATCAAAAGCACCAATGCTCCATCTCAACCTTTGGAAAATGTACTGGGCATTATACACAAAGCAGTTATCAATGACCAAGTTGACCTTTTAAATGCATTTTAATACTATGTTTTTCCCACTGAAGCTTATTTAAAATACCAGCAGGCAACACTTTAAGCAACACTCTTTCCTAACGAGCATCTGAACAATCCTATGGCTGAATGTCAATGAAGTCAGCAACTGCAAGGCAATTCTCTCCCCCTCTTGGTTTTTCCACTGAAACACAACACCACTCTAACAGTGTATTTTCCCTTTCTCAGTTACAGAAGGGTAACTGCTCGCTGCTCCTTGTAGTCTTATCTCAGATCTACCTTGCTAAAATATTCTGAGCATCTTTAAAAAGAGTTTCAGGTCTACCAGTGAGCAATGAAAAAATGGACTTAAGATTCTCATATTATTGTCCGTATTTGTAACAACTGTGCAGCATTGACTCAATCCTAGAGAAAAATTGTGCGATTTTGAGAAATTTAGCTCAGCACTAGATTGCTTGACAGACTACCTCACTACATGAGCCAAGCTTGTCTCACTCTTCTGCCAGCCTTAAAATTTGACAGAAGTGCTTCACTTTCCCCAGGATTAGAGGAACTTTCCAGCAAACAAAGAAAAATCTACTGAGTTTACATGCCTCTAAAGAAACTGATATCCAGTACACAAAAGTGAGTTTTGCCTAGCAAGCTGCACCATACACACAAACTTCAAAAGGTGATTTAACATCAGCAGTCTTGATAGAAGATCAAGTCATATAAAGGCTCTTCTCCAAGGAAACTCTTAAAAGCATTTAATGACTCATAAAATAATTTCAGAGCTTCCCATTCATGATGGGGAAACAAGATTTACATACTTCTAGCATTAAATAATTTTAATTCAACAACAAAGTACTTGTACAAGTATTTTATTTAGACTTAGGGTATTTGACTTTGCTGCGTAATGCAGGCAGATAACAGCTGCTCTAAGAGTGCCTTTATTATTGTCACGGTGACAGAGAAAGAGTGTAGTTTTAGCTTTTACTCTGCATTCTGAAAGGCAACAATTCAAATTAAGGCCCAGCTTTCTTGTTTAGCATAATCACTCAAAATCTTGGAAGTTGGAGGATTTTCACGGGGGGTAAGAAGCTCAATGCTACAATAGCAGGCACATCCGACTTCAGCAAGCTGCAGCAGTCAGTACATTTATGGTATTCCAATGGCACCTGCCTGATTTGTCCTTTTGGCTCTGAAGGAGCCAAGAGGAAGAAGCAGTCTAACACAAGTGAGTGCCAAGCTAAATCCAGTATCAACAGCTCACATGTTGTAAGGCAGCCTATCCACAGTACTACAACAAAAACATTAGCTCTAGCTCTACTTTGTGGGCAAAGTAGAACTGTATATAGTGATTACCAGCTCTGGGTTACTGAACAGGTGAAATGCAGAAGGCAGCACGATCATACTTCGCTAAAAGACTTGAGAAAAAAATTCAAGAACAAGTACCTTAACATTGCCCTAATTGTCTCCTCTTGTGTGCCGAGGAGCATGTATTTCTTCACATCAAGGTCCAGAAAACTTGGTATGGCTCCTTGTGCTGCAAAAATACGTGGTTCAACCATAATTCAGTATTAAACTAATTCAGAAAAAAGGAACTGAAATAAAAAATATAGCTGTAACAAATGTAGGGAAAAGCTGGCAAGTTTTTCGAACTCTAGAATAAAAGACAAGCCATTTTTATTTTATTGTAAAGCTGAAGTACGTCATTAGTAGTCAAATATATTCGAAAATCTTTATTAACATCAGCTTTTCTCTAGTTTAGAGGTAGCAACTACTGCTTAATTCCACAGGACAATCGGAAGGGCCAAGTTCTTTGGTGTGGTTCAAAGCCAACAGAAGCAGAAATTAGTCAAGTAAGCTTAAGTTGGGATGACCATCCCAAGGCAGAAACCAGCTCTAGTATGCATAAAGTTCCATTTATCTCTGTAGGGAACACTGCTATCATGGCTAGGATGCCCGATCAGACTCCAGTCTCAGCCATTCATGAGTTCAGCTGTTCCACAGTAACAGCTTATTACAGGCAAATGATCAACGGGTTTAAAGTGCAAGGACAGATTCTTGGCACTTCTCTGGAAACAGTGAAAGCCTAATTTTGTTTTTTAAGTGGAAGAGTAACATTTCTCTAGTTTCTAAAGTGTGGAATGGGATATTTTTTAAAATACTTTTGGGGGAGGGGGGGAAGCCAGGAGAGTATTTGAGGTCTTTGCTACTATGAAATGAAGCTTACATATGCAGTAGTAAACAGACACTAAGCACTCTGTTTCTCATTTATTTCAGGCAATGACAGTGGTAAAATTTAAACCCTCATGTGAGATGAGGGCACAACCAATAATGACATCGTATAGTTTGTTTTCTACATAGTCAAATATATAAAAGTTTCATGAAACTCATCACTGGGACAGCCAGCAGTCAGTCAATGAGTTGTCTATTCAGTTAGACCAAGCTTCTTCTTCAGAGATTCTGGCATTTCAGGTGGAGGTGGGCGAGGAAGTCTGAAATAAACCTTGACAGAATCGTAGATGAACCACTGTAGTGCAGTCAGGGTACCAATCATAATGATACGAGCAAACAGACCTTTCCATACACCTGGAGAGCAAACCATAAAGCGTGAGCAGCATAAAACGGAATGACAGAAAGAAATCCTCCCCCAAAACACCAAAAACACTTGATCCAAAATACATGAAAGTAAGAAAGTACCTTTGAATCCAAGCCTCATAAGAACCTGTGAAGCTGAGCTGCCCTTTTCTTTGTTCAACACAGACACCACAGAGTCAGCAGGATGGGAAACAATTGCACAGAACACACCAGCTGAAAGAATAATTTGACATTAGTTCTGTGGTGTTTTAGCTGTACCACTACTGTGTATACTAAGTACAACCAGCTGAAACTTCTGAACAGAAGAAAACAACCAGAAAAAAACTTCTAAATATTTGGATACTGAAAATCTCCTTCCATCCAAAGATTTCCAAGACTGAAAAAGATGCAAGTACTTAGATCAGCTGCAGTTTTTAAATCAGGCCATCAATATTGGTAACACAGAAGGAGTTAAGAGTAGTGTCCTATTACAGACCCATTTTCCCTTAACAGACTGATTAGTTATTTCCCCTGCACATTTTCAAGTTGCAAGTAAGTTCTCCCATATTAGTGACATCTGCTTAAAACTCTGAAAAGCAACAGATCTCTAGATTTGCCGTAATCCATTAATGAAGTGTAGGACTTAAAGATTCCTTACCAATATAGCCTGCAACAAATGTGACTACCAGCTGTTCTCCTTTTGTACATTCACTTCGTGGCTTGGGAACAACGTACTTGTAGAGAGCTTCAACAGTACGTTCAAAGCAGGCAAATTTCATCATTGTGTATGGAATCTGTCTCATCCATAGTGGAGCAACACCTTTATAGAAACTTAATCAGAGAAGAGACAATCTCAGTTTCATTTTCTTCAATATGTAAAGTACATTTCTAACCTGAAATAAATTAGCTTAATTTTTGCTGCTACACAACTTCTGTACACTGACCCTGTAATGCTGTCAGTACCTACAGAAATTTGAGTTGTATTAGTTCCTGAGTACTACCTTCAAACAGCAACACAAATTGAAATTTTCCTGATCCCCAGGCTACACAGCAGGTTTCTTTAGTCACTTTCCAGATTACAACACACTGCAGCAATGTAGTACTGATACTACCAGTGCAGTAAGGCTAATGTCTGCATACCAGCCAAGTCCTGATAGTGAGACATGACTTGTACATATACAGCCACTTCTATCAGAACAGAAAGCTAACATGCAGTTATATTACTCTCACATGCCAATGACTCAAGCATCTTTGACTGTACAACCAGAAAGTTGCTGAATATCTCTGACTGGAACTGCTAGAAACTGAAGTTATCCAGCAGAACTCAGCACAAAGATACTCACAAAGATGGATCTAAGGAGCATGTGGAATTAACAGCCAGTTCAGCACAATCCCTGAAGCATGTTAAGTTCTTATCTTGAAATACAAAGACCAAAAAGTGATACAAGCTAAGGCCAGAATTAGTTATAGCACCAGTTCTTCATTAAGAAAATGTACCGAAAATCAACAACTGCAATTAAAATGAAGGGATGCTTACGCCCAGATGCCTTCTTCTGCAAACATTTTGGGTAAAGCCTGCCGTAGAGTGTTTGCATATCCAGGCTGTGTCTGAATACGAACTTTAGCAGCTTCCATTGGAGCCAGAGCAATGTCAGCAAAAAACTCTGCACTGGCAGATGCAGCTAAATACAGCGAAGTACGCCACAAATAGGCATTTTCCTGAAAGGAATTTAAACACACATTTTTATTATTGAATCATGCCTTTGTCATTACTCCTTATCACTAATACTATTATGCTACAGACACAGAGCTTTACATAAAACATTAAAGGCTTACCTCTCCCAGCATGTTGCCATACAGGATTTTGAAAACTTCATAAAAACCAAATTTACAAAGCCCTTGCATGGAATATCCAATAAAGGTTGGAGCCCATCCCTTAGCCAAGCCACGAACACCATCTTCCTTGATTGTCACTGAAAATCCATTGAAGATGCTCTTGTATTTTTGTGGATCAACCTAAACAGAACAGTCAAATGTTTGATATAACTTAGGATTTTTCTTCTCACACCCCCATCCAAAATTTTTAATTTTTCTAATCCTCAGACAGCCAGCTTCCTATAATTCCCCAGACAGATATACTCACCACAAAGTTACATTAATGTAACCATAATGGTTACTTGCTAGTCTCAAACCCTGACTTATTTTAACAGCCAGTATGTTCCTCAACACTCAGAAAACACCAAATTGAATTTTGTTTCACTTTAATTCTCGAAATTAACAATGCAACCGTAATGAAATCACTGTTCTAACACTGCCAGTGGTGTACTGGGGCAACTATGTATAATCAGATTTTTAAAAAATTTAATGGATCTTGTCAGCAATCTCATCTATTTTACATGCTATGCCTATGTACACTCAAGCATTGCCAGAAACCTAATGATTCACCTGATTACCCATCAGAGAAGGCTGTTTTTCCTGTGTCATCTCTCCATACAGTCAGACTAAGATGGAGAAAAAGCAGACCAAAGAGTACTCAAAAACTTCTACACCTGTACTTGGCAATAAAGGCTACATACAAATTGTTTTCTGCCCATAAAATGTTGAGTGAGATTTTATTAACTTATCGGAAATTTAACACAGACTGGCTTGAATAGTTTTGTTTCAGGTGAAAGGAAGTAATTTAGCAGAAACTTTTCAAAAGGCAGTGAAGTCACATCCCACTGTTACTTTTCATAATTTACATTATCCAACAGTTCCTCAGAGGATAAGAGGGAAGATATCAAACTGGATGCCCATCAAAGCTTTCAGAAAGAGCTATGGGACATGCATGCCAACCTGCAATGACTGGTATTCTGTCTTGCAGTCTAGGAACAACATGCTTGAGACCTAGTTCACCTAAATATGTCAATTTTAAAATGAGACAAAATTTTAGAAAATTGGATATTTAATCGGGCACTGTAAAATGAGACTATGTTCAATCATGCTTAGTTATTAGGTGTGTAACAGGTGTCCTGGTTTCAATTAAACCATGGCAAAGGTGACCTCTTCTTAGAAAGACATGAGAGGGCACGCAACAGGTTTCTTCCTGGAGAACTTAGGAAGCATTAGTAACATGCTCTGTACTGGATCTGTGAAGAGATAAATGCTGACAGGTTTTACAAGATCACCCCTGGAATCCACATGGAATCCCCCTCCTGAACCTCCCTCTAAGTGCTGGAGAGGGAAGTATCACGACCCTTACCACATAATGAACCAGAACTGGTAGCCCACACTGAACATGTCTGATGTGTTACAGATTTCCTAGTTTGAGACCAGAATTTCAGGTGCTCTCAAGAATGTGAAAAAGTCTCTCTGGTAAATGCTGCTAAATAAAGGCCATTCAGAAGAACACAGTTCTGAAGAATAGCACATGCATACTCCTAGTGTGACAAGGAGGCCTGACTAATTCATAGTTCCCTTCTAATTTCAGGAGTTCTGTAATTACAAAATGGCCATTTTTATAGTCAATTTCAGCCTATGCAATAGGGAAGTCGTTAACTACTGTATTTCCAGAAATTTACAAGTGTGCTTTAATTTGCTTCATAATTGCAGATTTGCCTGACTAAATCCATTAGTATGTTTTCATCCAAGGCTGTTCACAAAACTATTTTAATGCGTTGTAAGTGCAATGCAATGATGCTCTTTTCAGTTTAATCAAAAACCACTTCAAGGAAAGCAGTTGCAAGCATTAGTGGCTTTCCTGATACCAAATCAAGTTTTAGCCACTCTGCTCAAAGTGGCATCATTAGAAAAGACCCAATCCATAAGCCATGCACAGATATCCAGGGTGTTAATGGATCAAATAACACAAGCATGTCCCTCCAGGCTAAAAAACAGAGATCCAAAAGATACTATTTCCTTAGTTCAAAAGCACTGGAATAGTGCTGGACAGCAAACCAGCCAGCAGAGTAACATTTTGGTGGGTGCCTTTTAGCAAACAGTCAGTTAAACATGCCTTAAATGCTGTAAAAAATAATGCATCCAGATTATCTGTAATACCTTTACTTCTCTTGAATGTGGTATTTTGCTAGTCTTACACCAGAAGATTTGATAAAGTAGCATTCAAGTTTACTTGCTTCTTGTCATCTGCAAAAGATTGCAGCCCTACTGGCAACTCTTAATATGCTGGCTAAATAGAAAACAAAAGTTCAAGAAAAGTTTAAGTTTGTACAAACCTGCATACGACATTTCACTAAATCCAGAGGTACGACACCAGTGTGTGTCAGGCCACAACTTAGGACCCCACCAACGCCACAGAGAGCATAAAACTTGAGTGAGCCATATTCACAACTGTATTCTGCAGCAAAAAATAAAGACACACCATGCTTTTATATAAACTTCATGCACTGTTGGACAGTGATGTCCAGGGTATAGTTTATGCCTCTAATTCATTAGTAATTAAATATACCACACTAAACATGCTCTGTCATCACATACCAACATGCAGAACAAACCTGCATTCTGCATTTAACCAGGTCTAGAGGAACCAGTGCTGTATGTGTTGTTCCACAGCTAATAATCCCACCAAGGCCACAAAGCATAAAGAATCTGTTTGAGCCATAGGCACAGCTGTATTCTAGTCAATTGGAAAAAATTACATATATACAATTATCATAAATGGTAACAACGATCAGAAAAGAAACAAAACTAAGTGCTACTTTCTCAAAAGTATTAAACTGAAATAATCTCCCATGCTGTATTATTTGAATATAGTGTTATAATGAAAAATAAGTATATTTTTCTTTAAATTAAAACATTTTAGACTGACAAGATTTGATTCTAAGCCTTCAAAAGTGAATCTGTTCCCTTAAAAAAGCAAATGAAGAAACAGTGAAGTTTTAGCTCACAGCACACTAAAACCATAGAAATTAATCCCGGAAGTTACTAGCAGAAACTATTACTCAAAGTTGCAATGTCCAACAATTTCTTACATCCAAGAATTAAGGAAGAATAGTATTCCTCTAGTACTCAAAAGACTACGCTTCTTTCCTTAAATATTCTATGACAGTTTAACTTCTGTATTTAAGTAGAGACTATAAAAATCTACAGTACCGGTGCTGGAGATATGCTAATATATTTTCAGGTATTTCTCAGATTATCTACACACATTGTTTGTAAATTGTCTTTGAAATACAGAATCTCAAGTGTATACAGCTTGTTTAGTGTAACTGCAGATTGCTATTTATCATCTCATTGAATGCTCACACAAAAGGTTCATTAAAGAATCTTTCAGGTCACATTTAACCACAAGATATTTCATTGATGCACTGGTCCATACCGTTTATGTACTGTGTATAAAACCATCCCATCTTAAAACAAGTTATTAATTTTCACATTTTTCTACGCAGCAAAGTTACTGGAGCTGGAAAAAAAGAATCCATTTTCTTCTTTCAATTTTGAACAAGCTACAGAGGCTATGAGTGAGTGCAAACAAAAGACCACTCAAATTTACAATGAACAGTACAAAATAAGCATAAAGTAGCAGCACAGTTCTGCTAATATGCTCAATATTTAAAAAAAATGACTAAAAGCAAAACTAATATACTGGATAAGCATACAGAAAATAATACACAATGTAAAAAATATTCTCCAAAGTAGAAAGACAAACTTTTGCTACTACATCTACTGATGTCACTTAATATAATGGAATAAACATTAAAGTGTTACAACTTAATAAGAACCATCTCCAAGAAACAATAATGAAAACTAAAAGACAGCAAAAGCCAATCTTATGCACAGCTTCTTTACCATCTTTCTGCTCCTGAATTCCTTTATGAAATCAACAGAAACTGATGATGTTCAACAGCGCCAACAGATAACACTAACAGCCTTATCCAGGTCACAACTTCGCTAACTTAACTTTTAAAGGAGCTCTTTCCCACAAATGTTCCAGATTTTACATTACATTTTATATTTACATTTTTCATCTTACTCCTAAAAATAAAAAAAAATTTTTTATTTAAAATTATAAATTTCAAATCACAGATGAACATAGTGAACCTAAGCTAAAAGCTAGAAATCAGAGTAACTTATTTTTAATTGAAACACTGCCAAAGCCTGTAAATATGCTGGTCTGGGACTTACACATAGCTCCAAAATAGCAAGGCTATGCTAGCAGATTTGCAGACAGCAGAAACAGTCTGTTTACAACGTTTCAGAATGGCTGGTTAAACACACGCAGATCAGGCAGGTGTAATCAGAGAACAGACTCTAGATCTGTTTGGGGCAGATCTTCTAGCTGTGTCTTTGGCCAACAGCACCACAGCCCTGCAGCAGCTACCATGCTGCCCAGATTTCAGAACTGTTTGTTCACACTGCCCTTTCCACAGTTATTTAGAAGTGATACTCCTCAAATGACAGGGACAGACCTTTATAGCAGCCACAGAAAAGTAGAGTTTTATGTATGTACTGTATTACAGTGTTATTCAGACTGACCTGTCAGCTTGGTGCTCAAGTACAGCAATTAAAAAAGCCAGTATCAATTAGACTTGAGCTCTTTAGAGGTGCCTAGGTTTGTAGTGGTACGGTGGTATTAGGAAAATAAAGCCACAGATTATCTTGGACTTTCTATTTCAGAAATGAGTCAAATTTTCTAAAAACCGTAACTTGAGAAGAGAACCAGCTGAACATGCAGCAGAGAGGACAAGAAAGTCATTCCAACATTCCCAGGTACTGATTTAAGACAAACACCCTTAATAAAAATGTAACTACTCTGTTGAGACAGCTACATCGTAACTATTTCATATCTCTGGTTCCAATCTGACACGTTAACAAGGACAAATTCCATGAGCTAGTCATAAAACACCTTGTCTCTGAGCTCCTGAGCTGATCTCAGAAGGTCGTATGGTTTGTACTGACTTTGTGTGACCTTGTGCAAGTTCAGATATCTTCTGCAACGTGTTATGCTCTCAACACAAAAGCCAGAGAACCAACTTGTACATGAAATAATGAACTCAGAAGAAAAGATTATAAAGACCGAAAAACTTTGGCCACCTTTGACCACAATTGCCAACAAACAGGATGAAGATTAAGCATAATACTTTAAAGAAATAAGTGCACCTACTGAATATATTTAGCATACCAAAGAGCGATTTAGGGCTTTAGTTAGCTGGCAGCAGGATTACTACACTGAAAGCCACAAATAATTTCTTGAAAACTTTATAAAACCTAACCTGTCTCATGTATTATATGAATGTTCATGTAAGTCTACTAAAAATACTTCAATAATCACAATACTTTTCAGAAGAGGCAGCTTGCTGAAATTAACTTGTCTTTTTTTTTTTAAAGTAAAACCAGAGAGATACTTTTACATTACGGACAGCTTGAAAGAATTAGAATTTTAATATCCTCCTCTACTTCTGTGCATTCCTTCAGATGGACCTCAACAAGTTGGAGAGGCGTGCAGAGAGGATGTGAATTAAGTTTAACAAAGGCAAATGTTGGGTCCTGTATCTGGGGAGGAACAGCCCCCCACATAGAAGGAATAGCACAGGCTGGGGGGCCAACCTGGTGGAAAGCAGCTCTGCAGAGGAGCTGGGGGTCCTGCTGGCCAGCCAAGCTGTCCATGAGCCAGCAGTGTGTCCGTGTGGCCAAGAAGGCCACTCCAACGGGGTATCCTGCAATGCATTAGGAAGAGCACTGCCAGAAGCTCGAGGGTAATCCTGTCCCTTTACTCAGCCCTAGTGAGGCTACATTTGGAGTGCTGTGCCCAGTTCTGGGCCCCTCATTACAAGACAGACATGAAGCTCCTGGAGAAGGTCCAGGGGAGGGCTACAAAGATGAGGAGACAGGAACACCTTATTTATGAAAAAATGCTGAAGAAGCTTCATCTGTTCAGTCTCAAGAAAAGACGACTGAAAGGGGACCTCATCACCGTCTGTTAGTATTGATGGGAGGGTGTCAAGAGGATGGATCCAAGCTCTTCTCAGTGGTGCCAAGCAACAGGACATGAGACAATAGGCAGAAACTGATGCACAGCAAGTTCTATCTGAATACAAGGAAGAACTTTTTTACTGTGGTGACCGTACACTGAAACAGGCTGCCCAAAAAGGCTGTGGAGTCTCCTTCCCTGGAGATATTCAAGAATCTGGACAGAATACTATGCCATCTGCTTCAGGATGACCCTGCTTCAGCAGGGAAGTTGGACCTGTAACGATGATGATGACTTACTGTGGTTCTTTCCACCCTTACACCCATTCTATGGTACTATAAAGGTCTGACCTTCAGAAGTCAACAAATTGACTTGGAAACACACAGGAAGCATTTACATTTAACTCTTAAGTGCATCCGTGTAGCTTAAATAGCAACTCATCTGGTGTACAAAGAGTAAAAAAACCTTAAAAAGAACAGTAGCAAGCAACCCTAACGTATCCAGATATTCAGGTGCCCAGCTATGAATAAACTAGTGAAAACAATAGGAGAAAAAGTATGGGAGGAATAGTCTTTCGAATCCCCAGATTCAGTCACTGCTCTTCTCCACCGACCAAAGTACGGGCCTGCAACCTCAGTGTCCGAGACTGCAGGCCTTGCTCCCCAAGACAGAATCTACAGACGTGTCTGCGATTATTCGGCACTAGAACCTTGCCATGTCCTTTCCCAGCAAAGCCGGTTCCCTCCTGCTCCTCCGCACACATCGGCGGGAGAGCGGAAGCACTGTCAGCGCCTCCCCCGCCCGTGCCCTTCCTCGTCCTCCAAGCGGGCGCCTAGGCCCAGCGCCGGCCCCTGCCGAGCCCCGCTGAGCGCTGACATTCCCTGCGCCGCCCTGGCGGGCACAGGCCCGAGTGCCGGCAGCAGCGCAGGCACGGCCAGCCTCGCACGCCCTCGGGCCTCGCCTCCACCGGCCCCTCCGTCCCGCTCTCACCTTCGTCGGCGGACGCGGCCGCCAGGCGCCGCGTGGCGGGGGCCTCCGCGGGCTGCGCTGGGCGCTTTCTCACGCCGTCCTGCACCAGCTGGAAGTGCGGCGCGTAGAACGGGTTGTGCCGCGCGAGCGGCGCGATGGACGAGAACATGGCGACCTAAGGCGGGCGAGAAGAGCAGAGTGACTTGGGACCGGAAAACCCCGTCACAGCACGGCCGCCGAGCCTCGGCCCCGCACCCACGAGGCGGCCCTGCCGCCCCGAGGGTGAACTCGGTTCCCGGCGGGCGCACGGCCCCCGTCGCCCCAACTTACCTCTCAAGATGGAGCCGCTGCGGCAGAGACTGCGCGCGGGCCNCGGCAGAGACTGAGCGCGGGCCCCGCGCCGTCACCTTGTCCTTCGCCGCGCCGGGGGCGGGGCCGCCGCACAACGACCCGCGCCGCGATTGGCGGAGGCACCACGCCAACCGCCGCGCACGCGCGCCCACCGCCCTCCCGCTCCGCGCCTGCGCGGGAGGGGGCGCGCTCGGCCCGCGCTGCCCCTCAGCGCCCCAGCCATGGTGCAGCCCTGGCGGCGCTGGCACGCTGCGGGCCGCTGCTCGGGGTCTGTGAGCGCAGCCTACAGCCATGAACCCTGCGCCTCAGCTTCTGCTCCTTCCTTATCGCCGCCCGGCTCGGGGCACCTGCCAAGTGCGCCACGTGCCTCCCGCAGATTTGCCCCGGGCAATGTCAAAGCAGAAATACGCCCGAACGCGAGTTCCCTGTGCTGGCCTTGACCCGTGCTCTGCAGCACTCACACCGAATCATGAAAGCATCAAGGTTGGAAGAGATGTTTAAGATCAAGTCCAACCCCTAGCAGCGCACCCATTTTTTGAGATTAGTTTAAAGAAGTCCTCCATATCACCCCAGGTTCAACATCGGGTAATCAGATCTAGTAATACTTTCTAATCGCTGTCTGGTAAACACACAGGATAGAACTCCGTCAGCAGAAAGCTCACCCCTCTCCCCAGACTCCGGCTGTAGAACTATCAACTCAGCCGAGTTCCTCCTTCAGAGGATAAATTTGCAGGGCATCATGACATAGCCTACGCTACAACGGCTGCAGCTGCTCACAGATTTATTTCTTACTGGTTTGTTAAAAGCAGAATGTTATGTAACACAAGGCCCACGGTTGGTCTTACCTACCTTTAACTGTGTCTTTTCCAACACAGGGTGATTTCACTCATTTTAGTGACTTACATGGTACAAGAGTAGCACAGACAAGTTCAGTTCTCCAGTTACCGAAGAGGCAATAACTCCACTTTTTCATCATTTTGATCATATTCTTTCGATTATAGTGCTCTGCAACAGCATAGACACAGAAGCCAGTGTTATAAGTACATATTATATTATTGGCTTTTCGCTAATATTAAAATGAATGCTATATGTATAAATGTTGGAAAACTTTGATGAATTAATATAGTTTCTTTTAGTTCTGCTATTAACAAAACTTAGAAATAGTAGTGTGATAAATATATTTTTTGGACTATAACATGGTGATGTAAAAAGCTTTTGTTCATTTAACTAACTCAGAGAATGGTAAAAAGATAATCAGGAAATTCTCCACATTCTTGAATCATCCTATCTGGATGAAGACAGGGGTGATGAACACCAGAACTCCAGGGAAAGGATTTCTTGATCTCTGTTATCAGGGAGTGTACCAAACAAGAAGGAGCCACAGGGAAAAAAAAATTAAAAATTAAAAAATGTTGATTTAGAGTTTTTGGCGGGAGGGTGTGTTGTGGTGATTTTGAATAATGCATAAAAGGTCAATGAATATGGAACAGGTTGATGCATTTAACGAAGTGTTTTCTGAGTTAATGGGTGCTCTTGACGAAATGCCAAACACCCAGCCATTGTAACCTTTTGCTTTATTGTCTCTTATTTTCTTTTATTAAACTTTTTAAAATCTACCAGGAAATTGGACCTTGTTTTTCACACCAGGAAGGTAAGAGACGTGTGCTGAACATCCCAGCTCTTGTTTCTGGGCAAATTACAGCACACCAGGAGCACCATACTGAAGAAACACCCCAACTTTGGTCAGCTCAGGAGTTCCTATCAAACTTCCAAAGAAGGCCCTTAGGCCCTGGCTCTACTGGCTCTATTTCACAACAAAGTTGTGAATCCAGGGAAACTGGATTCACACGGACAATATCAAGGTTGGTTAAGTGCCTCTTGAAAAAAACTACATTCCAGCTGCTCAAATACAAAAAAGTCAAATGAAACTTGTACTCTTCAAATATTTTTCTTTAGCAACCAGCTGAGAGCCCAAAGTGCTGTTGAATTCATTTCCAGCGGCAGCAGTGAAAACAAGCCAGAATTGCCCTTTTTGCCATTACTTGCTCTGCTCCACTTGCCTCTAAACAATTATTGGTAACAATGTTTTATTTAAAAGCCAAACACTGACACTTATTTTCAATTAGATGGTAACCTCTAAACATGATAGAGATTTGGGCTCTTACCTGAAACTGCATATAAATGATTACCATTCTTGCAGGCTTTCCCAATTTTTAACATATAGAAAACTTCTGTTCCTTCCACTTATAAAGGATGAGCACGTGACTATTTATAGATATCTAATGGCAATTTGTGTGCACAACTATATAGATGCTTATGAGTTAGTCTATAGAACTTTTCTGGAACAAACTGTGAATTTGTTTTTTATTTTAAGTGAGAATTAACATCTAACAGCTGTAGTATTAACAAGAACTACTAAACATTAGTCTAACATAGCCCCATGAAAATACAGAGATAATATATGCTCTTGCTGAATATATAATTTTACCAAAAAAAAACCCCTACAACTTTTTCCTGATGTGGCAGAATAAAATAGCAATAGCCTGTAATTCAAACCATCTAGATTAATTTAATTTCTGAGAGACATTGCAGATAATAATAGGTGAAGACTTGAAAGATGTTACCTTCTAGTGTCAACCTCTGTCCAAATCACAGTAAAAAGAGCTATTGTAAATTAAATCCATATTTTTAATGAGTAGCTCTTCAAGTTGTATGAGATTAGGAAAATTTTAGTTTGCAACTCCAGTGTTCTTAATTTCATCTATCCTTCTTTGTAACATCCTCCATTTCCCACCCCAATTTCACCTCAACCTGCATACCATCAAGAAAATGCAGGCTAGTTCCTGTCTTACAGTAACTTTTCACAGTTCTAACATTTTGGTGAAGACTGCAAGCAAAATCGAAGCTCTTATGTTTCTTGTTTCCCAGGTGATCTTGTTTTCAAAAACATATGAGATACTGAAACAACCATCTGTACCTTTGATAACCAGGTTAACAGAGCAGCGCCTGCTTGGGGTGTAAACTTGTATTTTATATACATTTTCCTTGTTCCAACACCAGAACTACTAGACCATGGTTCTAGTCAGTAATGGATCAAGTTTTACAGCCCAAAGGAAATCTTAATTTGCAGCATCTCCTTCACATCCAAACCTTCCAATGTTGAACAACTGCGGTCACATGTTCTCAACACAAAGTAGTGAAACCACTATTCTTATCAATTGCTACCGTGACTAACCCTTGTCTAATAATATTTCTTTATTTCTTTTTTAATTTCTCCTCACACATTACATGGTTTATCTCTATTAAACATCACATTTTTTTCCTAAAGAACAAATAAATAAGATAGTGCAGTTACTATGTTTTAACCACAAGACTCCCAATGCTAACAAAGGACTTAAAAGTGAGGTGGAACAAAAAACTTGTGGGATTTTGTTTTTATGTATCAGCATATACACAGTACTTACAGGTATCTATACCACCTTAGGACTGCTTTACAAGTTCAGTTAGCTTGGAGACCCTGTGCTGACCGAAATATGCATATACATATCCACTGTTGTAACTTACTGTTGCAAAGCAGCCTTTGCTGCTTTCCTGAGGGTAAATTCCCTCAGGAAAAAGAAAAGTCAAGGGACAGTTTTAGACAAAGATGGGTAGGCTTACAAACACACAATAAAAGCCATATTAACAGACAACAAAGGGTATGCTGAAACACCTACCTCTGCAAACACAAATTTTAAAATTATATATCACAACACACCCCTGTATCTATTCCACCCAATATGTTATGTAGGCCATATCAAAGTAAGCCAAATGTACCATGCACAAGATATGCCACACAATTTTACCAGCTTCATTTGCAATTATGTAAGTTTTACAGCTGAGTCTTCTTTGAGACCTGTATTATTTAAAGGCATTCCTTTTGTACTCAACTTTTCTGCTTTGACTCTGCATAAACTAGTTAACATACTTTTTAAAGACATCTTTGTGGTCAGAGAGACATCTAGTGAGTTAGCTTGGAGAAGTATTTCTCACAAGTTTGAGTTTTGCCCCGTTCTCAGGGTGATAAGGAGAAAGTTCCTAAGGTGATAACACGGTCAAAAACAGGTTGGGATTCGTGAAAAACAAGCTGGAAAAACAAGAAGGAACTCACAACAAGGACAGACACCTGGTGTTTTTTCCGTGGGACACATCCTGGGAGATGTTTGTCCCAGTGGACCAATGAACTACGGTTCTGTTCCGTGCATCGGAACATGCTTTAAATATGGACTCTCGGTTCAATAAAATCGGCTTCTTTTCCCAAAAGGAGTCCGTGTGCTTTGTTGTGCCTTTTGTCTTTTTCTCCTTTTATTTAGGTCTGATACCACACATCTTGTCCACAAAACTAGAAGGGAAGGTAATTAGCAGGAATTTTAATACCATAATGAGTTTTATAAGTTATGCCACGTGAAACAAAACAAAAGACGGACCAAGCCTAGGAGGGATCCAAAATCATTCTGTAGGACAGCACTGAGCATGCCCTTAGAAAGTAAACTTGAAGTTCTTTCACATTGTTTCTTATGCAAATACAAATCAAGTTCTTAAAACACAGAGAATTTAAATTTACGATCCTTCTTGAAAACTTATTGTCTTAGACACTACTGAACCTCTCAACATGGATCAGATGCTCTAAGATTAATCTCAAGACTGGAAGTGAAATCCTCTAGTGATCCACAGCCTAATACCAGGTTCCCAAGACTGGAGGCATGTTGAAAGATTAGCACCGAATTTAAAGGGAAAAATACAAGATGTTGGTAGCTCCAATTCAGACAGGAAATCAAGATCTGCCAGGTTCTCAGCACAGCAGTGTAAGCAGTATGACCAATCATGAGAACAAAACCCACCAAACCCAAAATAATGTTGTCATGCCCATTAACTTCCACAGGCCTTTTCCAGGCTTGTTGTAACCCTTGCCCTAAAAGGGACTTCTTAACCAATACTTACTACATCAGAACTCCACTCATTTTTGCAACTGGCTTTGGATACTAGTCCATAAAATTGCTCTTTTGTCATTAGTTCTGAAAATTCAAGCTGGCTGTCTAAGAAACAAGATGAACTAATGGAACAAAAGAAACAATGTGTAAAAGGAAGAAAGAAAGGAACATCAGTGCTTCAGCACTTTGATACAAAGACTACAGTGTAATATATTCTTCAGCTTAATTTATACAGCAGTAGTTAGAAGGCCTGAAGCACATACAGCTCCTAGCACTATTATGTGTGTTACTCTTAGAATACCATGAAAAACTCATCTTTGGGGCCAAGAGAAAGACCCTTGTCTCAGGGCTACCTCACATGAAATGTCTGAAATAGAAAAAAGTCCATTCCTTTCTTGAAGATGCATTGCCTTCCAACTACAACTGAACTAGATGTGGGTTACTTCGAGGACTTTTCTAGAAAGATCTTTACCATCTGTGAGGTAACACTTAAGTTGAGAGCATTCTCCAAAACAATGTAAACATGAAAAAATGATGACATTTAACTGCAACAGTGGCTTGTTTTTTTCTTTGATGATGCAAATAGTATCCTTGGAGGAGGTCAACTGAAAGTATTTAATGTATTTTACATTCAAATGCAGCAAAGTAGTATGAGAAATAATTTAAAGTGAAAAGGAAGTTCCATTACCATTGAAAAACAAAAATGAAAGCTATCATCTCTCCCCCCATTCAAATTAAAGGCCTGACAGGCCAAGGATTATGGTGCAAAACTGATGATGAATATTCCTCCCACCAAGTGACATGAACTGACCTGAGTTTATTATCAGATTTTTAACTTTCTTTTTCAATATAGAAGACTGTAGCAGCACAAAATGACACCACTGATACATCACTTGTCTTGCTTTTACTGCCTTTCAGCAATGCATTTATTTTGATAAGGAAAATCCACACACATTAAAATCATTTTTATTTTTCTCAATTTTTGACACCAAAAGTGAATGTCTTATGTTACAATTCCCTATAGGATAGACACAAGTTTAACTATTTGGATTACTCAAAAAAGCAGTTTAGAAGGAAAAAAAACATTAAACAGGAAAAAAACCCCAAAACTATTGCTTTGCTACAAATTACCATGTTTGTCCCAAAGTTCACAGAAAGTAAAGCTTCCCCATAGCTATAGTCTACACAATAACTGTACCTAGAGTAAAAAGATATTGACTATTAACTAATATTCTCAGCTTTTTATAAGTAGCACTTTAAGAATTAGTAGTATGATTTATTGCAATTTTGTACCAAGCAATAAGACTGAACATCTGTATGCTGCAGATTTAAGCACACCAAAAATGTATACATTCACTTTAAAAAAATTTTTGCTTATCACTCTTCATTGGTAGTAGTGAAGTCAGCTGCCTGCTCAACCAAGTTACACAACAGAGAGTGTTTCAGCATGCTTCCACTGAGAAAAATAGTCAATGGCATGAAAGTAGTAATTCTCACCTAAAAAGATGAAACTGTAGCAGAAAATGAAGCAATGCCCTCTTCATACAAGAATAAAACTTCATATGGAATTTTCACACTTTGAGAATACTTTTCTACATGAATATTTAAAGATAATCACATAAAGCTGTGTTGGAAAGACCTCGCTTTTTGAAAAAAGACCACTGGTAAGGTTGGAATTTAGACTGCTTCAGATAACAATCTTGACCCTAAAAAGTACTTTTGTAACAAATTATTATGATGTAGTTTTTATTTCCCACACATATTACTAATAAATAAGTTCCTCTAAGACATCTCTTGCCAATTAGATTTGTATTCAGCTCCTACAACACAGTAAGCACTAAAATGAAGGGATACATTTAAATGAAGTTACACTTAAACAGAGTTACTAATATGATACTAAGACTTTTACAGAAATGCAAACAGGTTTACAGTTACATTTACTAAAATGTTACAGTAATCTACAGAAAAGGTTGCTGTTGTACTCTCTCTGCATCCTAAGAGATCAAATTCAGTTACGTTGTTACTGAAAAAATGCACAAAGAAATGCATTTCCCTTTATCCCATGTTAAAATCCTTCTCCGCTATAATCTAGAGACGGAAGTACAACTTCTTTTCTGTACAAAGGAAAAGCTTTAAAAACACAGCTTCACATTTTACTACATTTTTGCCCTTCTCAGCTTCCAAGTTCTTGCAAAAACAAATATACATTTTCTCAAAAGTGAATTTAAAGGATGTCCACATTAAAAAAATAAAGCCTACAAAAAGTTCAAAGATTTTAAAAAATGTTACTCCTATGGCAGTGATCTCCTACTTGTCCAAAGTCCAGAAAGTTACCGATGCCCATTTAATATTATCTTTCTTCATTTATCCAATTTATCAGGTTCCAATCACATTATTTGTAAGAAGTCCTTGAGCCGATGAGAGGGCAGAAGAGTTCTCTACAATTAAAAAACAGGAGATCAAATCAGGTGTGCCTTTCAAAAAGATATTCATTCAGCACTGCCCGGAGTGACCATTTTCAGGTATCTAGAAAAAGGATTTCCTTGATTAGTTTCCATTGACTGATAAACCAAAAACATGAAGACTGAAACAACAACAAAGAGAAGAACTTTTATCCACAGGAGAACTGGGCGTTCTTTTTTTATTGGTGGTTTCTCCGACTTGATGTCAGTTGAGGTACCATATTTTTGCGCATATTTAGAGTAACTTTCCTCCAGTATGAAGTCACTGTGCTCTAGAGGCCGGCTTGCAGCTCCTTTGATTGGTCTACGGCAGCTAGCACTGTTAATAAAAACAAAACAAAAAAAGGAGTTGAAATATTGCATATTTAAAAGAGCAATCTAAAGTACATAGGGAAGTTTTAGTATAATTAAAGAACTTAATTATTTCTGGTGAATACAGTACTGTAATACAATTTTTGAAGCTTGACAGATAATGATAGACATGTTAAAGTTAATAGTTCAGTGGTCAAGCAAGCATTCTTTAAAAAAAAAAAAAAAGTCTCAAATGCTACTTCACTCTACCCACATAAAAAGGATCATAACTGGCAGCCAAACTGTAGAAAAGTGTCTCCCTCTATTTACTTTTGTAATGATTACTTATGCAGCCCTGCTGGGATTTCTAAACATAAGATTATCTCTGGCCAGTAAAATTTCTACTGATGGCTAAGCCAATACACAGAGCCAGAAGACAAAGCAGTAAGGATTAAAAAACCCCATGTACACTACCAAGTTCTCATATACAAGGAGTGCCCGTATATGATTTTTATTTAAAAGGAAAAAAAAAAAAAGGGTATGGATTTAACTAGACCTCAAAACAGGAGAGCAAACTTGAGTGGTCGGCAGATCCACTATGGTAGTAGCAACTGGTACTATATATTCTCCTTATGGTTAAGACTTTATGCAATTGTAGTTTAAATTGAAGCTATAATTAATATGTTGGAAACACAGGAGATGATTTCACATCTTAACATCGGGAAACTTTTTCTTATATCCTCTAAACAGAGCACTTTTTTTTAATTGCCTAATTAACCAGAGGGTTGCTTCAATTTTTATTTAAAGATGCAAAAAAAATCCCAAACAAAAAAAAATCCAAAACACATAAGCTGGCCTTTCCTAGATGCCACGCTTATTCACACCAAGAGTAATCAACATGACTGCCACTTAAACCAAAAAATAGGGTATTTGAAAGTTCTTTCTGGCTTTGCAAAAGGAAACTCAAATATAGGTTGTGAGATCTTTCATTAATTTTACAGCAGGCCTAAGCAGTTGTATCTAGCCAAAAACTTAAATATTGCAAATCATTACTACAGAAAAGCCCTTTCCATTTAGCTTTCACCATCCAGAAATTCCAGTAATAATTCCTACTATAGTACCATCCTACTCTCCTTCCTCCAATTTAGATAAAGAGGGGGCTGTTTTGGCAACAAATCAAATGTATACAGAATGGAAGAACAGGTGGCTGTCACAAATGTCACTGAGCCAGAGTGCAAAAGCTGTTCCTCAGAAATCTATCAATATACTCAATAGGTATTTCTCAGCTTAAATAGGTTTACAAGAACTAAGGAAAAAAGCCCCCATAAACCTTAGAAATACCTAATTCCTGTAGGTGTTGATACTTCATAAGGGAACATCTCTTTAAGAATATCTCTTTCTACTCTTCTTTCTTCTGTAGTACGCTCCAGCACCTAGGAAACCAAAAACAGTTAGAGGCTGAACAGACAGCAAAACAAAATGCTTCTGCATAGCTACCTCAGTGACCACAACCACGTGCAATTTGTAAGAATGAATGAATCACCCAGTGACGTCCAAGAAGTTTACTTCTTGGGTTTTAGAAGTTTGTTTAACCTTAATTATTGGCAGGCATCTGGTCACTTTTGGTGTCTTAAAGCATTCAGTGATCTCCTCAGTTTCCTTTAAGAAAAAGAGTAAGTTGTATAAATCCTATACACCTGCCAGCCGATGATGTAGATGATCAAAACAACTTAACCATCACCTCTATCATGGCTGTGTTGAGCACATCACAGGACTGGTTGTGATTAATATGATTTAAAAAGCACTGATGTGGGCAATTTGTCTCTTCTTGCTGTAATAAACCATACCACATTACAAGAAAATAATGACTGAAAAAAACCCATCAGCAAGTTGGAATATAACATCAGGTTTACCCACAACCTTCTATTTGACAGCTAAGTCTACATTGCAGTCATATTGTAAATGAAGTGTTAATAGCAGCTTTATCTACAGCTACGTGAACAGACAAACAGCATCTTGCAATGTAAAATTCCACAACATTACAGTATTACATTAATACAATTACATATACTTGCAGGTGCTTTAGACAATTCTCCAAGAGATATAACTTTTGACAGCTTGAATAGGCTAACAGTAAAAACCTCATTCTTTCTTAGTAACTGACAGGACTCTGCAGATGCCTTTTAAATTCAGGCATTTGGTCTAAAGTAATTGCACTACTTAATTCCCTAAATTAAAGCACACTGTGTTTTTTCAGGATAGGCTGATTTACAAGCTCAACGGGATATACCTAAATCTACTCTACTTTGAGCTATTCAAAGAATTTAGAAGAAAAAAAAAAATCTACATTTTGTTCAGAAAAATAGCAGCACAAGGAGAAATAACACATCAAAA
Organism: Toxostoma redivivum; assembly: GCA_013397375.1. Taxonomy (NCBI): domain Eukaryota; kingdom Metazoa; phylum Chordata; class Aves; order Passeriformes; family Mimidae; genus Toxostoma; species Toxostoma redivivum. Next base: position 438,995 of record VXBI01011588.1, read on the forward strand.
CATATTTGTCTTAGGAAAAAAAGAAAAAAACAGATTTTCACCCACACATATACACACAAACAACCCTCCCCCCCAAATCTGAAAGGAGAAGATAAAAATAAGTCTTTATTCTCTTTTATGTCATGTGACAACACAAATTTATTTTGACTGGTGCCACCTGGGCACTGACATCCTCCACCCCCTCTGTACTAAATAAGCACATACACACAAGAATTTTGTTCACAGAGAGTAAGCAAGAGCAATCTAAGTTTTAATTTATTTACTTCAGCTGTCACCAGTGGTTTCTTTGGTGTTCTTCTGGGCATGTCTGAGAGTTCACTGACTGACAGCGTAGGAGCTGCATGCTTGAAATTTCCAGGCACCCTATTGCCAACCTGCCGAGATTCAAAATTGTTCAAACTCAGAAACAGCCAAAATACAAAATGAAAAGGGGCAAGGTGGCAGAACCAAACAACAAAATCTTTATGTGCATTGAATATATGCATGTTAGAAGTTAACTCAAGAAGGTTATGTAACAGACTTCAAGATCAGCAAAGGAAACACACTGCTTATCATTCCAAGTAGTTTTTTTTTAAGCCATTTAGAAACATAAAAGCTATTTAGTTCACAAGAAAAGCCAAATTTAAAAGCAAATATTCTGCTTAAATGTACTTAAATAAATTAAGAAAGTATCTAAGCTTTTAAAGTGGTTCTTTTCAGCCCTCCCCCCAAGACATTAGATGGGACCTAGGTGCTGACCTAGTCCCATCTCAAAGTGATGAGTATTAGGTACCAAAACAGATACTGAATATATGTTTTCCAAGACTACTGAATAATCTTACTTTCCTTAAAACAGTCATCTATTAGTCCAAAACAGAATGATTCAGTCAGTGAAGATATGTTACAGAAGAATACCACAATTGATTAAACATATTTACTAAGCATATTTACTAGGGTCTCGTTGCTCGCAGCCAATATAGTTTCATTTATGGTAGTACTCTCTGATATTACAGCATCATCTATAGGCAACTGTGCTGTAGCTTCCACCTGTTTGTTTAAAACAAACAAAAGACAACAATTGAATAAGAGAGCCACTGGGACCCTAAGAGGAGAGAGAAAAAAAAAAAAAAAAAAAGCTTGTCTATTATAAAAGCCTCTCATCACCCTTTTTCTTGGTGTTCTTCTTGACCCTCTTGTAGACTCCCTAGAAAATGCCTGCAGAGGTCCACTTTTTGAAGATCCACTTGTCCAGACAGTCTCAGTAACTCCATCTTGAGAATAGGTCTATTCAAGTATCAAACACATGATCATATACATGAAAACCAGCTCCAAACATTGGATACTCACAACCAAAAGCCAAAAAAGCATGCATACTCCAAAACCAACGTCTACAATCAAAAAACTGTGGATCCTAATATATTCAATGATGAATAGCTAGCTAGATTAGTAGTGTTGACCATTATACTTATATTTGAGCACATTGTTGTTCAAATACAGAACTGAATAGCTAATGCCCAACAGTAAAACTGCTAATTTGCTCACTGCCCTAGAACTAACCGAGCTAACACTATGAGGAGTTACATCAAGTCTTAGACAGCAGACATTAAGTTTTCAGGCCCATTACATTTCCTGCCTACACACACACAAAAATGAATCTATGAGCATAAGCAGAAAGTATCACCTTGTTCTCTACACAGATAGGGTTCTATTCTCTCAAGCAGAGTCAGGCACAGTTTATGCACAGCCACCTACATTTCAACAGGACCTAATCCTCAGCCACAGCATTAGGGAAAGACAATGACCTTAAAAAGTTTCCACATATAGGGCTGAAACTAACAATTTTCACATAACAGCAGATTTAAACAATCTAGCCTGACACAGATCTCTCACAAATCGAAGTAATAGCATGAAGCACCAAACTTTTGTAGCCTTTAACAAACAGATCACTCCCTATGCTTTACTGCAAGTTTCATGCTCAAAGCAACTATTTCCCTCAAAACTGATTCCAAGATGGAAAGGGAGATGCAGATCTGCTTCTTCTACATATACTTCTTACATACAAGATCATCTTTTTTATTTGGTTAAGTTTAAAAATAAAAATTATTACTTTTTTAATAATTCTATCTTTGCACATTAATATACAATGATGTATTACCAAGTTTTTGGAAGTTACACTCACTTCTAAATAAAGTTATACACTGCAACTGTCAGTTACAGATTCAATAGTGGAAATGACTTCACTAGAACAGTATTAGCCCCAAAACAATGTGTTAAGAGAACAAGCTGAAAAATATTTATTAATTAAGAGGGGACATTATGTGAAACTAGAAGCTGAGCAGCTTTATAGTTCTATAATAGTTTCTGTACAACAGCTACTACATACCCAGCAGAGGGAGCACTTTGTGCACAGTGTTTCACTTCAATCCAAAGCCACTACAGTACTTTATAAAACAAACGCATAGACCTCAGGTCCAAACAAATTCAAATTTTTTTTTAATTGTAGATTTCAGTTTAATTCTCAAAAATTCTTTACAATTTTAATAAAAAACTTTTGATGAAACATCTTCCAACCTCTTCTTAAGTATTTACCAGATACTGAATTATTTTCCTTCCTGCAACCTACAATCACAGTTCACCACCTCAACCCCATACACCTTCTATTTGAGAGGTGTTCTTTAGAAGCTTAGAGAAAAATAATACTAATTTCAGAGTGTTTCTACTCCAACATAATCCACTCAGGAAAGCAGAAAGGCAAATTCACTCAACTAGTAACAAAGAGCTCCCCATCCCTGACTATTTGGCTACAAATTATTTATCTTCTAATGAAAAGTTAGAAGCACTTCACTAATAACTGCATCTTTTCTTCAGATGCTACAATTATATATTTTAAGTACCAAGTTTCAATTTTTTTCTTGCATGAAAAGTCTAGGAAAAGCCAGAATTTACTGCCTAAAACCCATTCAGACTTCAGTGGAACACAGTCAATAGACAAAAAATGAAGAAATAAAAATTGTTGTCTACAGTTATAATTATCCTCACTGTCAACGGAGCAGGGCTCTAACCCTGTCAAAACGTTAACACTCATGTTAGGTACACCAATACCCTGTACGTAACCAGAGAAACTACAATGGTGTGGTACACAAGAAGTGTTCAGCATGTGCTTCTAACTGTCAAATAACTCATGAGCAGTGGAGCTATAAATTATTACCCCAGCTACCACTTACGAACTTACTATACAGGTAGTCAAAAAAAAAATACAGGGAGGAATAGGGGAAGACAGCACATGCAGAATGTCACTGTACAAAGTTTCAGGAGAGACTAGTTCTACATTGTTCCTTAACATTTACATGGTTCAGCCTGCCTCCTTCTGTCCAATGCCAGATACTATGATGTGTCAGGCTCAGTTTTGAACTCCTACTCTAGATCCACCTACTGGATTAGAAGGGGGTATTTAAATTGGTGTTTTCTGCCAACTTTTCACTACGAGGAGGTAATTAAACAAACAGCTGACCTCAGGTTCATCCAGCCCTCTACAGCTGACTGATAAGACACATATGCATGCTCAACCTCCCCACCCAGTTTCTTTTGCAGCAGTCTGCCTAATAACTATCTATTTGCACTCTCTTCTTAAGAGAACAGCTACATCCAGCCATGCCAAATGATAAACAGTCTTGTCAGCTATGTACGTCTGGTCTAAAACCAGTGCTGCACAGGACCTAGAAGTAACTAGTAACTGCTCACACCATGCTGCCCACCAGCTCAGCCTCACCATGCTTCAGACTCTCAATCTTTGAGCCAATGCCACACAGCAGACAACAGTTGAAATAGTTCTGCAGAATGAGCATAGTCCCTTTACACATTAGCTGAAAACCTACAATGCAATTCCACAGGAAGAAGGGGAGGAAAGAAAAAAACCTCCACGCTCTGGTTTTGTTCTCAGTAAAATACATGACTACATACATTTGTTAGCCAAAAGCATTAAGTTGTTCTTGGCTTCAAGCAGCTGCAAAATTTTACTGGGGGTGGGTGGGGCTGTTTGTTTTGGGTTTTTTAGATTGTTTCTTGGTTTTTTTTTTTAATACAGCAAACAGACAAAGCCATCAGAAGTTCAAAGGTAAAAGGTTTAATAAACTAAAGAATTTCTAAAGAATTTGGAAATTCTGAAATCAGGTAATTTTTTGATTATTCCTTTGATTAACTCCTGGTAATTAAAACAGACAAGTTGCATGATATTGCATCTGTATTGCACATGTAAGACTGCAAGACAAAACAGTAATGTCCTGATACTAATATAGTGAAACCGGATGACAAAAAATTGAGTAAACAAATCATCACTTAAAATGCCACAAAAATACCTCACTAAATCTTTTATTCTGTGAGTTCCTGAAGACTAAGTTTTGTTTGTTGACAGCAGAATTAAATATCTTTCTTACACTGAAGCTGGCAGGAATTTCTGGCAGAATAACCATTTTGAAAAAAGTAATTCTTAAAATGCAAGAACCTAAAGATTAAGATGCTCATTATAAAGACCATTACAAGCAGAAGTTGCCTAAACAAATTAAAGAATATTTGGTGCATTAAACTGTATGTGTGTTTCAATCTTTTGAAATAAAATCTGTTCAGCTTGTACCCTAAAACTCCAACATAAAATAAGCAAACTTATAACTCTAATTCCACTACTCAAGGTCATATAACAGCATTTTACACGCTTTAAGAGGCATCCATAGCTAAAGCATGCATCCATAACTAAAGCAGCAAGCATCTGGCATTTAACAAAGAAAAGTCACTGCAATCTGCTAAAATACACCAAGCAATTAACAAGTCAGATCCTGAGTCACTGAATGTTTCTTTACAAGTCCTTTACTGTAGCATAATTCCACTATTTACTAGTCAGATGAACAACACTGTAAAGACTAAGTATCCTAAGCTGGGGAACAGGATATTTAGCGATGCTTTCATATCAGAAGGACAGATCAGCCATCAACTACCAAACCCTGTATTCAGCAGTTTGAAAAACAGAGGTGCTTCTGTAAAATCCCTCTTGCATCACAACAGCAGAATTAATATTTATAAGTAAAGGACAGGTGGAGTACATACAGGGAGGTCTACACTTGTTATTTATTCTTTTTCTTCATAGGAGAAGTTTTTCAACAAATTGAGATCTACTCTAGTACTGCTGCTACAAACATAATTGAAGAAAAAAGATTATACAGATTGCTAGTGTATGCATGTACACACATACACACTGGCATATACCCAAACACATTACTTCACATGTTACATTTAAATGAGTCATTAAACAGATGTATTTAAAATGCATACCTATATTTACAGCTATCTAACCATACATATATATATATGTATTCAAAAACACTTCCTAACCCCAAAAAAATCTACACGCTCCTTTGTATAATTTTTTTTTTAGTAACCACTGCTTTTATTAAATCAAGTTGATTACAAGCATTCAACAGAAAGCCATCAGCCCATATGACTTAAAAATCTGTCACATCTCCAACACTAAACATGTTAAGGCTGCCTACTATTCTTCTCTAGGAGGTGCTACAGTAGCTGGCAAGTCAGACAAACAGCTTTTAGCAGACCATAACTTTGGACATTATCAGACATGCTGAAAACAACCACTATAGTTAATTCACAAGATTTTTCATGCTATATTAGAACAGTCTTTCTAAAAGAACTTTTAAAAAACAGCATAGATCACTTAGTCAAATGTGATGTTAGAAGTAGTAAGGTGTGTAGTGAGCACATCACCTGCAGTTAGTAGCTGTTCCATATGCTGCTATGATAAACATACCTGGTTGTGTTCAATAACTCTTTTTTGTTTGAGTGCTACTGGCATCTTCGTCCTGGTTTTCAGAGGTTCTCTCTTCTCAAGCCTCAGCTCAGTCTTCGGATCTGCAACCAGTTTTAATATAACGAGTTTCTACAATACTACTGATTGTTGCACTAGTTAAAACCAAACATATTTTAATAGAAATTGAATTGAAGAGGTAACTCTTATGAGTTACCATTTCCTTAAAAAGCTGCGAAACAGGTATATTTGTCTACTAAATGTATAAGAACAAAGATTTTTGAAGAATAACCTGAAAATTATTTTAAAATACTGACCCACGTATTTACGTTTTGTGAGAAAATCCTTTATTTCAGATAAGCCTTGACCAATCCAGCAGTTCCATTTAGAAACTGACATCAAATTGCAATTCCTTTAACCAAAGTATCATTATTCTATTGATTGTAGTAAAGGTATTGAAGTCTGTGAATGTTTTTTGAAGTTGTTAGCTTAGTTTCCTCTAATATATGGCCACTTATATAAAACCCCATTTTTGATGCAGTAGAAAGGAGTGTGATTAGCAGTCATCTCACCAATAAGAGGATGCATTATTTCTACTCTTTTTCTAAAATTCTGATAGCATTACCAACATATTTAAGATTTATTTATAAAAAAACTTTTTTTTGGTAGGGGAGAAGGGGAATATTTGGGTTTGAGTTTTTGTCCCCAGCGTGTGAACAGTTCAGTAATTATAATAAGTTAGCTGTCAGTTGTGATTGATTTATTAATGTTTGGGACAGCCAAGAGCCCAATCTCTAACGTCCTTCCCCCTTAAAATTGTAAGAGACAAAAGTTGAAAAATGAGCCCAAGTATGCAAGGGAGATCAATCCAATTACTAGTTGTATTTCAACCCTTTCTGTCCTATGTCCATGGAAATTCCTGCAGAAACAACAAAAAAACCAAAACCTCACTCCCAAAAACAAACACACTAAATAAGCATCTTCTAACACTCCATTAAAGTAATTCTTTAAAACCTGTGCTGTTTTTATTTTTTGTAAATTGCACAATGGTGTGTTTTTGGTTCCACTTCCCCCACCACTACACTTTCTTGATACAAACTTGGTATTAAAACCACAAAAAACACACCCAGAACCAACCTATCAACCCACCCCCAACTAAGTCCATAAGGAACAAAGCATAAAAGGGGTTGAACCATAAGTGTTAGACATTAAACAAAAAAAACCCCAAAAGTTTAATAAGCAAACATTCATTCACTATCCCATAGTAAATAACTACTGTGAGTACATAACACAAAATCAGACTCGTACTTAAGTATGAAGTGTGAAGATCTTTGAAACACCCAATATGCAGTTCTCCTATCTATTGGATTTACAGGCTCCAGCTGGGGGAAAATGGATAAAAGGTTCAGTAGCAAAAGGTTTCCTTTCCCAGGACAGGCACCTGGATCACTGTGCTGGTACTGCATGACTTAGTACCTGACTGACATGGCCTGCAGCAGTATCTTAGAGCCTTAGTCAACAGCAAGATCATACTCTCTTTTAGGTTGTTTCTACTGCAAGTATTACTCATGTATAATTTGAATCGTTCCCACGCAAGTCTTACCTTCTTCATTGTCACTGTACTGGTCAGAATCATTGTTTCCATTCTGTCTGGTGTTCTCAGTAGCTGAAATCGCTGGGAGTGGCACAGGTGCCTTCAGGTCAGGACCTTGTTCCATCAGTTTCAAAAGCTTTTTCTCATAAAGTTTCCTAGTAGTAGCTATAACAAGGAAGGATACATGCTAAAGAAACAGTTTTAATCTTTCCCGACTTAACTGATAGAACTTGGCAGTTACATATTCTTTGGGAATTACTGAATATAATGTTTTGTTTATTTTTAATCAGTTTGTATGGCCCAAAGTGTCTACATACATACACACACATCCCCCTTTAGGTACACAACTCCGCCTCTAAGGCTTCTAACTTTCCAGTTTAAGAAAATTCTTAGATAAACTTAGACCTCTTCGTACACTGAAAGTTATAGAAAGGAAATCTATGGAAAGGGAATTCACCTACTTCTTAGATACTTTGCCTCATATGCTGCAATACAGACGTTGCTATTCCCTCACCAAAAAAAAAAAAATCAGCGAGTTTGATATTGCAAGGGCAACAATTTCCATGCAGATTGCACTATTATTCTCCTAATTTCCTTACCCTGAAATTAATGCCCCTGCCTTTGCCTTGTTGGCAAATTCAGCCCAATAAGCATCAGATGTGGTGCAAGCAAGCAGCAACAACATGAATGTTTTGCCTGCTGCCATCTAGCCATCAGGTTGGCTTGCCTGATCTAAGCTGTTTAAAGCATTTTAAGTTTAGCACATACTTCTACATCTAGACTTTGTGGGCAAAATCTGTAGAGGTGACTGGTACCCGAGCTATTAGCTGCAGAAAAAAAATTCTAACTTTTAAAATTTTCTGATAAGAAGAAACTACCATTTAAAAGAAATGGCAGCCTCTCAAGAAAGAGTCCATACCCTCTAAGAATTAAAGGCAATAAATTAGACCAAATGTAAATGCCTTTCCAGTGGACTACATAGGTTCTTGAATACTGTCCAAGAGGTACAGGATTAATGGCAAGGCATGCAGAATCAGCTACCTGAAAGTATTACAGATAAGACTTTGAATACACACAGGACTGCAGGCTCAGTCAGGGACACTTCCCTCCACCTAGAATTTCAAGAACATTCCACAGAAAGCTCTGCATACTACAGACAGCAACTGTTTTTTGAAGAGTTGCGAAATCAAATTCCCTTGCCATTAGGCTACTGCACAATGTGAAAGGTGGGCTCTGATCCCACATCACAGATGAGTGCCCAAGGCAGGAGATTAGGCTGGGGTCAGGACTACTGACATAGGCCAGCACACAGGACAGAATGCTAGACTAGAAAAAAACATTAGCAAAGGAAAACATTACTGCACAATACAGTGAGTAGGAAATGCTCTAGGGAAAGGGAAGTTCCCTGTACTCATTCTGCTCTCAATACTATTAGGTCATTATGTAAGATGTATTCGCTATTTAAGTGGGCCCAGATCTAAACCTCTGTATCAGAAGACCTAACTATCCCAGCACTGAACTTTAACTAATAGTTACACAGCTTCAGAACAGAAGCTGGAACATCTCCAGGTGGCCTAGAACACCTGAAGCAAACTGCAGACTTGCCTACCTGCAATGCTTCAACACTTGTCAATGTAAACAGTTCAAAAATATCCTAGGTGGGAAGTAGGATTGCAACAGTACCAGTACTAAAAAGTAACTGTATCAGGGAAACTTCACAAGTGCACTTTAGTGAGAAATAAAAAAGGTTAGTATCTACTAATTCAATTGACCTACCTACAATTGGGCCAGGATTTACTCCATACTTCATAAGTTGCTCTTGAAGGTCTTCATTACTCATCTCTGTTATATCGAGGTCATCCTTCTCCTCTGGTCTGGGTTTGTCAGTTTTCTTTGTAGCTTTCTGAGAGCAGGAGGGAGAAATGAGAGACAGGGTGTTTCCAGTTAATACTGAACACATCTTTTTCTTCTAAGGGAACCAGAAGATGTAAGAGTACTAAACATGTAAACCCAGAAGAAATTAATTCTATTCTCCCACATGATCACTACTAAAGCTTACGTGAAACAGTACAAACATTTACACCTCCTAAAAAAACATGCACAAGTGTTCTACTTAGGAAGGAAATACCCATTACAAGCCTCCCTTGGAGCTAAAAAAAAAAAACAAAAAACCCTCATTATTCTGGTCTTGTGTTCTAATTTGAAGTCCAAGTATACAGTGGGAGGAGATCGCTTTCCTGTGACTGGAGAAATAAGCTTCTAGCAGTTTCACCATCACTACACAAAATTACAAATATTTATGTTACATTGGCATGTCTTTGCATAATTTTTCTACCTGATAGGACAACATTTCTTCCTCTAATGATAAGGAACAAGTTCTTTAGCATCTATAGACTTTCAACCAAGTTTCCAAAACCCCTATTCCTACTTGTCCTGTCAATCTCTGTGAGATTACATGATGCTACAAGGTGAGTGTAGGAAAGGCAAAAAACAGAAACAGTTTTAAATTTTCAAAATCCTGCTTGTCTGCTTAGGCCTCTGCTACCTGTAGTTTAACAAATTCTAAACCAAACTCTAGCAACGCTACTTGAACACTTGGCAATGCACCATCACCACATACAGATAGCTATCAAAATAACCTGCTGAGATGCTACTCCTAAATTAGCAGTTTCCTCTCAAAACAGAGTGATCATACCATTTCTTCAACTTGGGAAGCCTCTGTTACTACAATAGGCATTGTGAAAGTGTCAAGGTAAGACAGAAAAAAACATGCTTAGGATTTGTATGCTCTTTACTAAGAAAGACCTTGATACTGCTTTGAAATAAGTCATATCTATATCTCAAAGTTGTATTATATAAACAGAAAGAATTTCTGCACTTAGCATTTTTCTCAACTTAGATGTCCAGAGGGCCTATCTGGCTTTTTTTGGTACTAACAAAAGACTAAAATTCAAAATACAAATTTGCTATAAACACTCAGTAGCAATTAACATGTCTTTTTCTTGTTGCATTTTACAAGACAGCAACAAAACAATTTAAGATTACTTACATGAGCCAACAGTATCTACATAGCTATTAATGCCAGTTCAATATTTGTTTGCATGCAAGTTTGGTCTTGCCTCAAATATCTTGGTATTTTAAAGCTAAGCAGGGACTGTATGAGGGTTTCCCAAATATATCTGACTGCAAATTTTCCTCTGACTCATGGATATTCCAGCATGAACTTAAAATCAGCTGCTGAAAAGCAACAGAATCTCCAAGAGATAAAGGTAGATTTTTATTTGAAGAAATAGACTCCGAACAGTCTGAAGAAAGTATAGGGTCATTGAAGTGGCAGATTTGACTAAAGACAGATTTACAAATCACTTTATCAATCATTCCACTCCTAATTAATTTTAGAAGCAATTGAGCCTCTTTACATGGTACACAAGAAGCAATCAATCTGCAACTTCACGAGACTATTATTCACTTTTGAACATGTTGGTCATAACATTATGCCATGCTAAATATTGCTTTAAGTTCAATTTCATATTCAATGTGGGTTTTTTTGGACTACTGAACTACTCAAACAGAAAAAAGTTCTGAAAAAAATGCTGGGTTTTCTTGTTGAGAAACAAGAAAAGCTCTGGTGTTTGCCCACATCTCCAAGCAGATTAACCAAGATGCTATTCCATATTTCAGAAGAAAACTATCGTGGTGCAGGAAATTGACATTCCAATGAAACTTCAGAGAAACTAGAAACCTAATGTAACGTATCTCTACCTTTATTCACTTAGGGACCACAGAAGATACTACAACAATATAAACCAGCATTCTGGATGCTTTACAGAAATCTTAGCCTACAGAAATTTTAGCCATCAGAAATCTAACTACAACTAATGAGTACCAAGGTACTCTAACGCAAGTAAACTCACATATCACATGGTTTCTTTGCAGCTTTTTTCCTTCAAAATACCATTTCACTTTTTCCTGCACTACTGTCACGAACAGATCATCAAAATAGCCAGTTTCCGAAAAGAAAAAGAGTAGGGAGGGGATGAAGAAAGTTGAAAGTAATCTGTGTTCTTCAATAGCTGGACCAGATGTGTTCATTTTGTGTTCTGCAAGATTACAGCTTTTGCTTTTGAACACCTATTCTCCTTAGAGCAGGAGCAAATGACTCCCCTGGTACAAGTAAAAAGCTGCCATTTAACCATTCACTGGGCCACAACATGAGTCCCTAGCAGCATAGAAGAATTTCTCATACCTCAGCTGTGGTAAGACAGCATTAACTTCAGCAATAACTATAGCTTTAATTACCACTCCTGTTATAGTATAATGTACCACTGCACTTCTATGCATCGTGACAACTTATCCATAGACTACACCATGAGACAGATCAAAAGACCTAGCTTAAAAGTTTAATACTGCAAATTAAAAACAAACAAACCCAAAAAACCCACACCCGCATTTACCTGTTCTAGGATTACTAGTAAAATTTGTCTTACTGTGGTCCAGAGATGAAGTGCTTAAAATTAAATTGTGGCTATATCCAGGATTTGCCAAAGTAAGGTGGTGTAGCTGACCACTTTGTCCACAATGTAAATATTTTTGCAATAATACACCCAAATCTATGTAAACATTTTTGCATAATAAACCCTTATCTGAAGATCTTCCCATCCAGAGATCACAGCTTTAAAAAAATATTTCTAGTCATTACTATTTTCTAGAAAACAGAAGATGGAAGACTATCTGCACACTTCTCTTGAGACAAGATTTGTTCCCATCAGAGATAGCAATTTGGTAGTGGTATCTGTCAGGCTCAGTTTCCAACTGCCTAGGAACTAACTCTTCAAACAAGTACTGAAGTGAATTATAAGCATGGGGCTGCCACACAGTATTCTCAGTATTAGGGCCACATAAAAACAGCAGCATAAGAGAAGTTCATCTTCTCCAAATATAATCTCTTAACAGCATAAAGCTGTTAATTCTTTTGCTAGCAAGAGCAGAAGATGCAAGCAACCAGAATTCAGACTTGAAAGCTACCTACCCCTTACCTTATCTTTGGCATACCTGCTGAATAGAAACGAACAGCCAGAGACCAGCTTAACCAGATAAACTTCATAAGCACCTCTATTAGTCCTAGCACTGTCCTAAAGACAAGCATAAGAAACATGTCGAAGAAGCTGTTAAATAATAAAACCAACAACTATGGCACATAACCTGAAAACTATTTTCAAATCTCAAGTTAAATGGCATCTACATCAGGATACACAATGATTTTAATCCCAAACAAGTGCAACTTCATCACTAGATGCAAAAAGGGTCAGTGCTTATTTACCATTTCTCAGAATGAAGTTAAGATAGGCTAAAGAAAGTCCAAATCACACCAATAGAATACTGTTTAATTTTCCAGTTTGCAGAGTTCTGTCTGGTAACAAATAACTATTTCTCTTAGGAGAGGTGAAGATAAGGAACTGGATATGCAACATGTTAATAATAGATTTATACTGTGAAATAGATAGGTCTTTATTCCCCTTATACTTTTTATTCTGCCATACACAATCACTTCCTGCAGTAGAATGTTCTTTTTTAAAAAAATCAAGCCCTACTGAACTTTTTAACCTTAAGGGCCTGGAGACACTATTTACCAAAAGCTACAGGACAGACAAAATAAACAATGGAAAGGAAATTATGCAGTAGCATTTCAAAGATACTGATGCCCACAACTTAAAGAATCCACTACCTTTTAACCATAATTAGTAAGTGCCAGACTTCGAATTTCCAAGCCTATGTACAGTAATGTGGTTACTGCCCGAGAGAGAGAGAGACAGCAAGAACAACAACACACATGGACCTCTTTAGGAAAAAAAGGCCAACTTTATTGAACAGAGAGCTTGTATTTAAAGCATGTTACATGAGGCTAGAACAGGACAGTAGCTCATTGGCTAATTGGGATAAACATCATGAGACTATACCTCAGGATGTACCCCATGGGAAAAACACCAGGTGTTAATTTTTATTATTAATTCCACTCTGGTTTTTACCAGATTCCAACCTGTTTTGACCACATTATCACCCTGAGAAGGTTTCTCCTTGTCTGCAGCTACTATCAGCTAATCAGTCTGGGAAGCAGGAAAAATTCAGGCCCGAGAGAAAAAATTCTCAAGCTATAATTTTGCAGCTCTCTAAATGTGTCTGTCCACACAGTAACAATCATAAATGATAAGATAACAGACTATTAAACCCTTCCACCCCCTTCTCCTCCCTGACACTAATTTCCATGTTACTTGGTGAAGGAAATGTACCCACCCAAAATCTGAAGGTGCAGAACAGCATGGTAGAACTTCTTACTGTAGTGAGAATTACTTTGGTCATCTCATCCCTGCTGCCCACAGCTTTCTCTCAGCCAGCAGATGTGAGCATTTTAAAAGGCCACAAAGGACTTAAACTGTATTCTGGGTGACATTTGTGTGGCACCTCATCATTAAGACATACAGCCACACAGGAAACACCAAATAGATTCTCTACCTTCACTGGGCATGCATAGATGCTTCACACTATCTAACCTATCCAGTACACTTTCCATACACCTAATCCTCTTAAACAATCAGTTTTACTATTACCTTCTCTTTTTCAATAGCAAAAGGGTTGAAGCTGTTGTTACCTCAACTACAGATCTCACAACCACAGCATGACTATGAAGAGCAGAAGCTGGCTATTTACTTGGCTACTTGATTAAAACAAAATACCCAAACAACTCAAACTCTCCTCTCCTCCCCCAGTCAAACCAAACATCTTACCTGATAGGTCTCTTGTATGACCCTTCAGGTCCAGATATTCTCATCATACATTCACTAACAAGAGACATTTGACTGATCTTTTTCATATCATCACTTTAAAGGTCAAAAATATCACTCAATATATGTTTTAGAAGTGATTATTCCAGGACATGAAATAATTTCAGTCATAATACTCTACACATTCTAATCTCTGAACAGTTCTTGTTTCACAACAGCTTCTAGACAATATTTTTGGTATGTGCTTTGAAATAATGGCCCTAGAGAGGCAAAAATGTAATTTCATTGTTACTTTTCCTGTGAGCTATCTGTGCTGATATTCAGCCCATAACTAACAAGGACAAGGGTCATTCAGATGCAGATGGTTCACCCTGCAGCAAAACAGTGTCTTGCATACCTACCTAGTCACTCTCCTCACACACCACTATGCTAAACAGGCTTTGGGGAAAAAAAGTTGCTCAAAAACATCGGTAGAGCTGGAGAAGCTGGCTCCTCCAAACAATATTATCAGACAGAGGAACAAACAGGCATGATTTTAAAAGCTTTTCCTCTTCTGGTAGGAATATATAGCCAAAGTAAGTTATATATTCTTGGGCTGGATAACGCTAAGCCAGAAGAATGATGAATTCAAAACACATAATTTGCAACAGAATTCAAATTATGGGATTATGTCTCTGCACAGCTTTTATCAACAGAAAATAAGCACCTAAATGCATTATCAAATACTCAGAACTTAGGGAAAAAAAACCACACTAAAATGAGAGTCCAGACAGTTCAAAATTACTAATGACTACAGCCATGTCAATACACTAATGCCAATATTACGAGACCTGGTGTAGCTTTCAGTGACTGCAGCATGGATATTCAGATTATTCCTTCGCACTCGTTACTCATACCCATTTCAAGAACAGCGATGCCTGCCCCCTTTCAGGACCCCTAAGGCGGCCGAGTGACCCCGCGGGTGTCGCGGGAGGAGCCGCTGGGAGCGAGGCCCCGGCCCCGGCGCGCCCCCTGGCGCCCGGCCCCGCCGGCAGCGCTGCCCGCACCCCGGCCCCGCCCGCGCGGCCCCACCCTCCGACTGCTCTGCACACACGGGGACTGCAAACTCAACCTGGCTGCAGGCTCACAGAGGCTTCTATTTGCTCGTAATAAAGGGAAGGGCGAACTGGCCCAGAGTGGCGTGGCGGAAGGCCCGTTCCTTTATTTTATTCCTCCTTTCAATAAGTCCTTGCAGTTCCAGCTTCCCCCCTTGCCCCTTATTTCTAACTTCTTTCAGACGTTTGAGTGTTTTCCCTCCAGTCCTCTCTTAATAAGATATTTTGCTTTGGTTTTTCATCAGAATCCCAGTCCCCTGGGACGTCAGACTTCCCTCACTCTTCCTCTTCTTTCCAAGTGTTCTGGGGGCAAATGGCTCTGGAGACACGGGTGCGAATCTTTTTGAAGGAGAGGTGATCAGAGAAGCACCCTTATGCCAAAAGACATACAGGGACAACAGTTACTCAGGCTACAAGCAGTTTCAGAACTACTCAAGTGGCACAAAGAAGAAAAGAAGCACACATCATCCAAGTTTGTTTTGCTTGGCAAGTATTGTTCGGGATTTTTCTGAGCGTTTTGGTTTGAGGTTGTTTTTTTTGGGGGGGGGGCGAGGGAAGGGTGACATAACACACGGCACAGCAGACTCAAATGTGAGCAACTCTCACTAGAGAATTTGCTGAAGTTCTGGAACTTCTAATGATACAGTGCTCTGATACTAATACACAAGATAAGCATAAATAGCACAGAGCCTTCCAGATATTGTTAACAAAAGTGTAGGAGTACCACCCATTCTGTAAACATCAAAAAAGTCACCCATAATTGTTTAAACTTAAGCACTGTAGAAAGGAAAACTCAGATCTAGGATAGGAACTAACAATTCTGAGATGTTCCTCCTCCGACAAGCATGAAACAAGTCAGATTCAAGCTCATCCTGTTTTACTCAAAAGCACCTTATGAATGCTATCAGCAAACCACTCTAAGATAGAGAAATGTCTGTTTCACTGTAACTGCATTCAGTGAATGCCAGTTAAGTGTCTGAAATAGAAAGATATTAAGGTAAATAACTTGGCTTTAGAGAACTCTTCCTCTAGTTGCAGTTTTCAATTTTTTAATTCAAGTACTGTTCTCTTGGACTTCTGAAGGTTAAAGTGTGAAAGACCTTCAGAGGACTCAGTTTCTCAGAACTCGCTTAACTAATGACCTATGAAACATAGTATCTAAGATACAATTAAATAGTTGTACTATCCCACACATTAGGATTCCGGAAGCTGATAATCATTATCCAAATCTTTTCTCGAGACCAGACATCTTACACTTATCAATTACAAGAGTGTTTTCGCAATATATGCAAATTTATAGTCCACTTAAGAAAAATTAAGAAGGAAATAACATTTTTCGAAATACACAAATTCTAAATGGCATCAGCTTCCCCTCTTTCCTTACATGTGCAAAGTCTAATGAAAACAAGCACAGTAGACGAACTGAACAGGCACAGGAGGCGCTTTGCTATAAAACATATCCTAGAGGTATGAGCAAGACATCTACACTACGCAGACCCTCTTTACACTAAGCAGTCCGCTTCATTAAGCGAAGCAAACCAGCTGTTCCCTCACGGCTTCATCCGTTTATTTAGAGGCATTTACACCGAGTAGTATTGCTGTTGTACAACCGAGACAGCGGACTGGAGTCCTATCCTGAGTAAGTTGCAACCTCGTGCAGTTCTCTTGCTTCGTTCCTCCAACACCGAAACAGCCTTCTTAGGAGACCGCTCGCCAAACTACAGCAAAGGCTTCCCAATTTACAGTCGGGGGACTGTCGCACTCTCCGCGCGCGGTCACGCTGCCGCTGTCCCCCCGAGCCAGCCGCTCCGAAAGGCGCTCAGGGCAGCACGCATCCTGAAGGAGCAGCCGGCGGTTCCCGGCACCAACCCACCGTCCCAACTCGTCCCCGACGCGGGGCGGCCGGCCGGCAGCGCCGCTGCCACTCTCCCCCAGGCGGCGGGACCGTCCCAGCCGGGCACGATCCGGCCCTCAGCAGAGCCGGAGACTCTCCCAACGCCGTGCGGGGATCCCGACGCGCCGTGCCGCTCCCCGAGCCGCGGCCGGCGGGCGGAGGCGGCCAGCCCCATTCGGGCGGGAAAGCGGGCCCGAGGCTGCCGGAAAGCCGAGGCGGCGCGAGCGGGAGGCAGCGGTACTCACCCGCCCGGCGGCGGCAGCGCCGCGGCTCCGAGCACCGAGAGGTGTGGGTTCCCGCTCCTCGTCGCTGGAAAAGTCGGGCTGCGCGAGGGCGGGCGGGTTGCGGGCGGTGAGGTGCTGCAGGTAGAGCTGCACGTACACGTCCTTGCGCTGCTCGCCGCCCGGGAGGCTCACATTGTTAGCGATCAGCTCGCTCTTCAGCTTCTCCTTGGTCAGCACCGACGGATCCGCCAGGAACTCGGGCATCGCCGCCGGCCGCAGCCGCCGCCGCCGCTCTCCCGGGAGAGGCACCAACAAAGCGCGGGGAGAAGGGGCGGGGGAGCGGCAGGAGGAGGACTCGCCTGCTCCGCGCCAGGGACCAGCTCCACGGCGGGCGGGNNNNGCCCTGATTGGCGGGGAGGACAACGAAGCGGCCTCGCTATTGGCGGGCGGGCAGAAAAGAGGCGGGGCGCGCGGGAGCAGCGGCGTTGGTGCTTTGCGCGAGGGACAGTAACGCAGTTTAAATTCGGCTCGGGCGGGAGAGGCGCGCGGGGCGGCGCTCGTGGGCGCCGCCGAGGGTGAGGGCGCTGTCTGCGCCCCGCGGATCCCGGTGACGCTGGTGCCTCTTCGAGGCTCTTCCAGGTGACAGGTGTGTCCTCGCCGCTGGCAGCAGCGGGGCAGGTGGTTAACGCGATCCCAGTTACCTGCTGTGATCCCGGTGTCCTGCCGCGACACCTGCCGCCTGTGCGCACCTGCGGCCCTGCGGAGTGCGCGGCCGTCCCTCTCGCGCTCGGGCACCGCGGGCTGGGCGGGCACGGGAGTTCTCTGTCCTCCGGGATACCCCAACCCTCTAGCTGTCGGGCTTCAGAAGAAATCCAGTCGGGAAATCCGTAGCTAATCTGTTAGTGTGACTGCCGCCTTTGCGGTGACTTAAGGGAAAAAAAAAAAAAAACAAAACAAAACCCAACTCGCATCCGTGGTACCGCAAAGTTTGAAAGGCGCATAGTCGTTTTATTCATTTTTTTGTGAAGTCGACTTGCAAAATGCCACAAGTGTGTCCCTGCTGGAGAAGTTAGATTGAGTTCAAGAGTGCAGTCTTATAGTCTTTAAACAAGCGGGTTAAATCTTTCTGTATTTGCATGCTACTTGCTGGGAAACATGCACTGCTTCTGTTTTATGATGGGAAGGGTTTAGTATTTAGATTTGACTATGTTTCCTATACTTTTGAGAACTGCCTTGCAGTTTGAGAACTACTGGAGATAAGATTTTAAATGTGGCTATTTTAATTTTCCCATCAGTCATGGATCTGAAACAGGATTGTTGGTGTTTGCACCTACTCCCCTTTGTGTTCTGGAAAGAGTTCTAAGTTGCTGTTCGGGAAAAGGATTTCCAGTACTGATCTATGCTCCATCATGGAGCTGTTCTGATGCCTGTTGTTCCTATTTACCTTACCATAGCCTCAGTATCAGCTAGATGGAGGCGGTGAGGGTTATTTTTTTATGGGAGATAATTTCGAGACAGATCAAGGACCCACCCACAAGCAGCCGGATGCTTCCCACTGAAGAATTGGTGTGGTGTAACAAAGTAATAAAGACAAGGGCGAAGCTTAGCTTGGGGCATTTAATTTACCTTGTTGTGCCAGTAGCTCTGTGAGGTGGCAGTCTTCTAATGTTCATTATAATTTGTATCTGAAAGTGTACATACTTACATACTTAACCTGTTCAGTTTGTTTGGCAACGAGGCTGAAGAGTGGGTAGAAACATCTTCCTCCATTAATACCACACATGTACACAGTAAAAAGTAATGTATCAATGTGGATTGATTACTATCACTTTCTTTTAAGTTAAATAAAACTAATTAGATGGTTCTATCTATTTTTCAGCATATCTTACCCAAAATTTTACCAGGTACATGGGTATTACATGACAGTTGTTTTGGAAATGCTTAAAGGAAATTTAATTCCTCTTCAAACTTGATAGTACTAATTTAGAGCATAGATAGTATTTTTTCATCTTGAAAAGCTTTTAGTTGGTTTGGGAAATAGTCTTTCCTCTGCCTTTAAAATTTTGCTTCTTTTTCAGATATGGAACAAGTTTCACAGCATAGTTTAGAGAGATTCTTCATCTGTCATGGACAACCAAAAAGAACAACTTCAACTTGTATCAAATCTAATGTTTTAAAGCAGCATAAGGGGGAGCTGTGTCTGGGAAACTTTAGCCAAAGTTATTAGTGAAAATACAATCTAAAAAGTTGATGCAGTCACCATCTAACATCCCCACAGAAAATAATGGCACAATAGCCCTGAAGCTTGTTTTTTGACAGTACTTCTTAGAAGAGTGCAGGCACCATTTGCAACTCACTGTACTGTTCAGATCCTGCAATACAGTTGGTGCTGGCTTTTCTTGTCAGTGACAATTCAAGAGTGGAAGGAAGTATGACTGGTGAGCTTGAAGACTAAATACATTGATGGTAGGCCTGGTTTTAGTGCATTTAGTGTAGCATAAAAACTCCTACAGGAATATGGTATGAAGTAGTAAATCCCTTCAGTTGCACTTAAGCTTTGGCCATAACAAATGGATGGGCTGACTTGCCTTGGTTCTGTGTTTTTCTGCTTTTGCTGTCAGATGAAGCTAGCATAGAAGCATAAAGATAGCAGAAACTTATCATATGTTTTGGCTATTTGTTCAGACTCTAGTACAGTTGTTGTGGAGCCACTAAGGTTGTGGGTCTGATTAACATTACTTAAAGTTCATAATTACAGTCCGTTTAAGTTTTGAAAGCTATTTTCCTCAACTATAAAGAAAAAACATGTATTTATTCTGAATTATTTTTTTGTTACTTTGTTACCCTGACGTAACTGACACAGAATTCTTTTATTGGTTACCTTTAGTTGCTTCCAAAGCAGCCAAACCTATAGAAACACAACATAATACTTAAGTGTCACTCTTCTTCAGAGCAATAGATTTCTCTGGGAAGCCAAGTCCCTAAACAGTCCTTGGCACAAAACTGTCCTTTATTGGTTTTACACTTATTACTGTTGCGCTTTGGGATCAACAGGCATAGTCCAGGCAAGGTAAAGACAGGGAAAGTAGTATAAGAAAGCACTTCAATGTGCATATACATGATGATTGACATTGGAACCTACCTGCAGGTGTCACCACAATTAGATCTTAATACAGCTGAGGATCTGCACCTTTGTTTGTTCTGTTGGAAGGAAAAAGGAAGTCACATTTTGTAGCATGACGCAGCAGTCAAAGGGATGAAGGGAACGAGTTCGTTATGAATGAGCTCAAAAGATCTTTCTAATATTGTTACAGTGGGGGAAAAACCCCACAAATATGAGGTCTCTGGTCCATATGCCTATTCAAGAATTTGATGTGTAAAGGTTGGAGCATGGTACTGTCGTTTTACCATGCATTCTATGAAACTTTCCAGTACTTTAATGTTTATCCCTAACTGCAAGTTCTGGTTTTCAAAAACCAGAATACCTGCCTCTACCTGAGAAACGGGTAGTTATAATTTACCTCTTGTCAGTATAAATGCTGACAAAAGCCAAGTTTAGGGAAAAAAGGGAAAATGTTGTGAGACTATTGCCGTTTCTGGTGGTTAAAAAACTGCTCTATGCTTGCCTAAAAATGTGAAATATGCTGAAAGGAGAAGCCAAAAGTCCTTCCTTTGTAGGACTCTCCCAAATGTCTGGGATTTCTTAGCTTTCCTGAGCGTGAGAAAGAGATTTTTTTCAAGCATACATTTATCTTTGACATGAAAACACTGAATGTCTTTTAAACTGCCTCAGATTTCTGGCTCGAGTTTTCCCTAAGTTTGTGATTTCTACCCTCTGATGCCATCTATAAAAAAATGAGACAAATAGTTTGTTGCAGTATGCTGAAAAAATTATTTTTCTATATATGTGCATTCAAAAAAGTGTCCTAAATTAAGTGGAGGGTCTGGAAAACAGCCTATGATGAAGTATAGATGTATAATTTGCATTCATATGTAACATTTGCCTCACAACAGATAACATTGTGAAGACTATAAATTCATAACAAAGCAAGTCTTACAGACATGCTCTTGTCTTAGACTGAGCTGATAAGGAAATGTAAAAAAGCAGTATGAAGTGTTAATTCAGTGTTGGCAGGTTTCATGATGAAAATTATATTCCCTTTGAAAATGCAATACAAACTGGAAAGCTTTACTAGAAATAAAATAAGCAGTTGCCTAATAATTATAGCACAGAATAACTATACTTTCTAGAGTCAAGTATTTCTTTTCCACAATCTTGATTAATTTAGAAAAATTAAGTAGCTTTTAAATAACTATAATTTTCTCATTAGAAATGTGTGGTTTTGAAGTAGAAAGGGAAAAGTGATAAGAAAGCAAGCATGCCTTAGTATAATGGAGCATATTGCTTCTAGAGCAGTTCCAGAGCTGGCAACCACTGGGAACACTGCTCTGCCAGTGTCACCTGACACAGTGAACAGACAGGTGAATAAATGGATGCCCAGCACTATATGGCTGTCCCTAGGCAAGGAAAGAAATTTGTACAACTACTTTGAAACGTCTTACTGCTGATATTGTGATAGTGAAGGCCTATACCAACAAGGGCTGAAAACAGAAGTGTCAGCTCCTGCTTAAGTAGGCTGGCAAAAATGAAAACAAACAGTTTTCAGGTAGTTTCCTACACTGAATCGTTTCCAAACCAGAATTATTTGGATATTCATTTCTGCCAAACACAGAGGGAAGCCATATTTACCATATATGAACTATTACTTCATCTCCACTGTTTCTTGAAGCCTAAGTGGATTTAAGTTTTTGTCTACATTCAGCTAGTAACAATTTTAAAAGAAAAAGCAACCAGTCAGGTTGCAAAATGCAGTATTTAAAAGTCAGGAAGAGACAAAAAGCACAGAAGCACATGGGCTGTTGAAATGCTGGTGAGAGACAAATACCCACTAGCATACTTAAATGCCTTGGAATGAATGGAGTCAATCTGACAAACATCTGTAAGGCCAAAGAGAACTATTATCCCCACTTCACCAATAGGAAATTGAGTGGGAGAGTTTGTGCATAGCTAAGGCACATTTAATTATTTCATTTAGTTTTGAAGCATCACTATATGATTTTGATTTAGGGACAGTGACCTCTCCCCTCACAGAACAGTTGACAAAATCTTAAACTGAACCACTGGTATTTGTGGATGTTGCTAAAGGGGATGATCCTGCTCTATCCTGTCTCAGACCATGCACTCCTGGTGCCTTTCCTGTGTTGGATCTAGTAGCTGTGCTACCAGATTCGCATGCTGAGCTGGCAGCTGCTGCAATGCCATTGCAAGATGTGATCCAAGTGGAAGGAGGGAAACACACAGGCAGGGATGAACAGAGCAAAGCAAGATGGACTGTTTTGTGACAACCTGCATGTCAGGTATACTAGTGTGAAACCACACCCTGAAAAGTTTGACTCCTATATAAGCAAATATTACCCTTACTGCAAGCCAGTTGCCATTATCTGGCAACAGTCTGGAATGCTTAGAGCAGGGCACCTGCTTTGGCAGAGATACAGGAATGCAAACAGATTGCTACTGCTTCTTACATCCAGCTCTCTGGTGGGTGGTGAGGCTGAGAGATAAGATACTGTGTGGGACCAGGGAAACGTCTAACATTATGCATGTCATACAAAATGCATCCATCTAACAGACTGTGCATTAAAAAAAAAAAAAAAGAGACTAACTACATTAAATGGATTTCCTGTCAGCATAGCATGTGAGGCAATTCTCCTTGTCCATTCAGACCTGGTAAGATCTGAGTCAGCTGAAATACTGAGACCAGTTCTGAGCGCTTAAAAATGCAGCTTGTTTGGAAAGGCTCCAGAGGCAAGCGATTAAATAATCAGAGGCCTGGAAAACATAGTCTGCTATGCTGAAACGTCTATAGAGAGACATAACAAATTTCAAATATGTAAGAAGTACCTATAATAAGGAAGGGAATAAGCTGTTCTCCAGTGCAGTGACATGAGGGCTGGGTTTAAGTTGAGGCCAAAGAGACATCAGGGTTGAACTACATATACCAATTTTGTAATTGTCAGAATAGTAAAGTACTAGAACAGATCATGTAAGGAAGATGAAGAATTTCTGCATTTAAAAGGTTTTAAGAGTATATAGAACAAACAATAGCCTGTAAAAGCCAAACTATTTGGCTTAAAACCCCCACATAATTTGTTGACTCTGCTGCATCTGATTTCTAAGACTTCTGTATTAATTTTCTTCTATTCAACACTAATAATCAGTTCTTACAAAGTGAGAATTGTATCTCTGGCAATCTCTCTCAATTCAGACCCTTCACAAACTATTGTTTTCTTCTCAAGTAAATTTCATCAAATGTCAAACTTTCCAGTCCATCTAAATCACTAAAGTATTATTTCTAAAACTTGCTATCTCATGTCTAAATCAAAGCTCTCTTGCCTTTCTGCTGTGGGTACCTGTCAACCTCAGCATGTGGAAATAGCTACTCTGAGAAAACTCTTTCGTTCCACAGCCTAACCACATCACCCTCGGAGGTTTTCCCCACCTCCCCTGGTCCCCTTTCTCCTGTCAGGGTTTCATTCTTATGCAGAGTTCTCAAGACAAGTATCTCTCTGAACTCTTGGCTCCATCAGACCACTTGCTGCCTCTGCCTTTACTTCTTGTTATGTAAATTTCTGTACTGAAAACATGGTATCTCTGCCACTTTTGGGGCCTCTGTCCACTTTAAAATCTAAAGTTTTTCTTTCTATACAACTTTCTGAAATTTTTCATAATTTCCACACAGTCAGTTGCCTTAATAAGGTAAACCTTTGACACGTTCTTGCCTTTTGTGTTTAAGCATGTAATCGGACACTCCTATACGCACAAAGACCATAAACAAAGACATGCCAATTTTATCCAACGGGATCTTTAGGATTACATTGCTGCAGCAGCAGTCCTATGCCTTGACCCCGTTGATCCTTCTGTGTCGCGCTGCCCTCTCAGTCTCAAGCAAAAGAGGAGACCCTAAGCTGTAGGGGGAAGCAAAGAGGATTCAACAATAACTTTCCTCGGTTTCCTGCGCGAGGAAGACGGTAAAAGCCGACAATAGATGGGTAGAAGAAAAGTGAATGACCCCGACGTGATTCGAACACGCAGCCTTCTGATCTGGAGTCAGACGCGCTACCGTTGCGCCACGAGGTCCTGTTAGGAACCCGCCGGCAGAGTGTTACAACTGGGACGCCACGGGCCGCCGCAGTGCAGCCCCTGTGCCCGGAGGGGCGAGGCCGGGGCCGGGTTTGGCCAACGCGACCGAGGACCCCACCCGTCCGCCGCGGCAGCCGCGCCCCTGCGCCGGCCCCTCTGCTCGGCCACTGTTCCATTACCGCCTTCCCGCGCAAACACATTAGCTCTCCCCACCCACACCCCCGCTAGTGGTCCGCAGCAGCAAGGGCCTTCCGGTCCCGCTCCCTGCTGGTGCCGAGCTCGCTTCCCGCGCCGTTGCCGCCCTTCGCAGGCTCGTGTGTCCATACTCCCACTGCCAGACGTCGCCCCTGCTGTCCCTCCGCCCGCGGCGCAGCATTTGCACTTAATCAGCAGGGACGTAGTTGTGCGGATTTGCACATAAAAGGAGTTCCGCAGAACGTTCTCTCAGGCAATTCCTCGTTAGTATAGTGGTGAGTATCCCCGCCTGTCACGCGGGAGACCGGGGTTCGATTCCCCGACGGGGAGGCCGTAGAGGTCGTTTTTGCTGCCGGCAGGCGGCGTCTTTTGAGGTTGGTGTCAACGGTTCGCGCGGGGCGGGGCAGTAGGAAAATAAAAAGCGCGTGACTACGCAGCCCTCCCCGTCGGGGAATCGAACCCCGGTCTCCCGCGTGACAGGCGGGGATACTCACCACTATACTAACGAGGAGCCGCGGGATCGTCTCCTCCCCGCGGAGGCCCCTCCCGCTCCGCCTGGCCCTGGTGTGTGGGGGAGTGTGGGGGTGGCCTGGCCTGGCCCGGCCCGGCCGAGCACGGCGGGCACAGGGACGGGGACAGGGACAGCTCCGCACGCGGACCTGCGGGCACGGATTCCTGGAAATTGCCGCGGGAGGGAACTGCCCGGCTGGAGGCGGGGGGAACGGAGCAGTCCGGCAGCTCGGGTGTCTTTGCGTTTGGAGTTCTGCATCTCGTTCATGCAGTTTCTTTTTTTAGGGAACCTGAGAAGTGCTGGAGTCAGCAGTCCTTGAGGTTAAGGAACCGGAGCACCTGCTCCTTACCTACCTAAAAAAGGAACGAGGGAAATGGAAACCAGCTACTTTGAGATTTGAGAGTAAAAGGCCGAAGCACATGGGCTGACCATCTGGCTTGATGCTGACCCGGTCAGCAGAAACATGGTTGTAAGTTTGTATCACAGTGACATGAGATAAGAAACTATATTTAGTTTGCTGACTTCTGAGATGAAGAATTAACACCATATAATAAGCAAGCTATTGGAGCAAATGGTGTTGTCTTTTGCTGGCCTCCACTACTGCTAGTATTTGTTTGCATAAATGAACCCCAGCTTAGCTTTTCCAGATAATCATAACTAAAGAGCCAACAGCATCCTTTATGTATACTTCTAAGTATAAGTGACCTGTAAAACAGTGCATTTCTGAGAACTGGCCTACTCATTTAAATATTTGAATGTTTTTTCTCAGTGGATGCAACAGATTTAAATTTTGTCCTGAAAAGTAAATAATAACAACCATAGTCTCATAACAATATCAAGACTTTAGATGTAGTGTAATGAGTCATATTGTAGGGCTGTGATGTGCTGATAGGCTTTAAATCTCCCAGAGCAGGTTCAAAACTAGTGTTTCCAGGCTGGTCTACACTTGCTGTGCATGTTCAAATTTCATTCAAAAGATGTTAATGGTTTGCTTGAAGCTGGGAGGCTTTCTGGTGGATCAAACATTGCCAGTTTGCATTTTATGGGACCACACACACTTATTTTAGATCTTTTTGCCTGCAGTTTCTCAGTTACTTCTGTTCATTAACCCTTGTGGTTGGGGAACTGAGCTTCAGACATCTTTATGTACCCTAAACAAGAAGATGACTTATACAAAAACACCTAAGAGTGGGAGCATGAAGAGACATGGAGGTGTGAGTCAGCACAGCAAAAGGACTGTTTTGAATTGGATGGACTGTTATGAGGCTGCAATGATTTGCAGTTACAGAGCAAATGCATTCCCTGTTGATTTGTCACAGACACGCAAATGCAGAGCACAACAGGTACTGGGGACTACTATCAATGGTCCGAGATCTGTGGAGGCTCTGCCTTCTCCTCGGGATCTTACATGCAGCTATTTCATGTGTCTAGCTCTAACAGTCTTGTTGCATGATTTCCTCATCATTGTATCAGCTCTGTGTTTAGTTTCTCCCTGGTGGCTGCTAAAAGATGACTGGTGAAAGTCACCTGTAAGAGGCCCTGTAAGAGGCAGGAGCAGGGCTGAGATCTAGCACATCATTGTGGCTGGATGCAAGTTGCCCCCCTTCAGCTTTCTTACCTGAAGCTCATCTTGCAAAATGTTCTGATGAGTTTTGAATCTCATAATGGATGGCAAATTCCATTACCTCTTTGCCACAACAGGTTGTCCACCCTCACTGTGAAGAATTTCCAATATCCCCCTCCCTGGAATTTGCCACGTTGCAATTTGATAATTTTGCTGTTCACCTCCAAGAAATGTCTGGCTCCATCTTCTTTATTCCCTCCCAACAGGTAGTTGAAGACATTAGTCAGATTATCCTTCTCTTCTTCAGGCTGAGCAAACCAACCTGTCTCAGTGTCTCCTTGTTTCACATGCTCCAGCTCTCAATTAGTTTGGTGACCCTTCACTAGACTCGTAATTTGTTGCTATCTTTCTTGTTTCATGCTGCCCCAGACTGTGCACAGCTCTCCATAGGCAGCCTCACTAGTGCCAAAGGGATCTTCTAGCTAGAACTGTTACTGATATTTCCCAGTGTATCACTAATTTTCATTGCTATAAGAGAAATCGCTCACTCTGGCCTGCCCTTGCTGTTCACTGGGACCTGTAGAACCTTTTCTGGGAAGCTGCTGTTTAGCCAGTCAGCTCCTGGCTGCTTGGGTTATTATATCCAAGGTGCAAGACTTCATGTTTGCCTTAACTGAATTGGAAGAAATTCATACTGGCCCACATTTCCAGCCTTTAAGTCCTGCTAAGGACAGCCCTGGCCTTGAGGGAATCAGCTGCTTCCCTCAATTTGATGCCATCCACCTGAGTCACCTGCTGATACCTATTTGCCTTGGCAAATAACATACATTGGTATTGGCATGTTGAGGTTCATCACTGATCAGTGATGGAGCCTTCTGTACCTGCAGAAATTAATTCTTCTAAATCAATGAAAAAACCACAAGTCGTAGATGAAGAGGGAAGCCCTTTATTGGGTGTGGTCTTTAGGATGCCACAATCCTGAACAGCTCCTGCAACTTGAATATATTTGATTCTAATTAATCTTCATAGCTACTTTATATGCTCTTATTCCTACCCATTCACACATATCCAACACTCCATCTGCTCTTTGTGTTTTATTTTCCTTTTTATTTTTATCTGTACACTCACTCTGTGAAGTTCACAGCACAAGATTTAATGAGCTTTTCAGTAAGAACATATGAGTTATCAAGTGGCATCTTAAGTTACAAGTCTTCTTTCTGTATAGTTTTGGCCTTACACAATTTCTGTCCAGTGTAATGGGTTTATAGTGAGGTCTGTGAGCCTCACTGTGAGGCTCAGTGATCTCTTTCTGTGCTAATGTATTTTGATTTAACTAAAATGAAGTTTAAGAATTTACTAGAAAAATCAATTTCCATCTCTTAAAGGAAGGAATGATCAGGCATCACACAGAAATTAACGGCTGAAGAGCTGAAAAAATTCTGGCTGAAGAGGACCATGACATTGTACGTCAGTGCCTGGGGGATTAGTGGGAGGAGGGATTTAAGGGGCTTTCCCCTATTAACCTAGCATAGGTTATTCAGTACTAAATGCAGCTACACAGCTGGGCAGCTTCCCCCCGATGGTGAATCATGTGAACTGTCTAATAAATGAAGCCTTTTAAAAATTTGTTGGAGAAATCTCAGGGCTTGAATATTTATGTCCTAAGAATTTTGAAATTAAATAGACAAGAAGTGCTCATGCTGAATTGCATTTTCTGTTCAGGTAAAAAGTTGAACAGTTGAACCTGGCCATTTTTATTCATATCACATGGTTTACATCCAGTGGATGCTTCCAATAAGAATAAATGCCTTCTCAGAGGGGATCTGCATTCTCATCATTTGTCCTCAGGAGGGATTGCCAAACAAATGTACTAAAGAAGTACCATAAAAATTGGAAAATGAAAGCCAGGAAAAGTAGAGGCTAGCTGGTTTTAATGAATAATTTCAACTTTACAATAGCAAAAACTGTGAGAGGTCCTGCTTAGGAATAGAAAACTTGGTAATTAAAACAAAGACGATTTGTGTGCAGAATAAACCTCTCTTTGTTTATGAGATACATTTCATAGTAATAATTCCATAGTTTCAGCAGCAAAGTCTTTAGACACATATAAGGACACTCCAAAATGCAAATAGATTGTGTACTAATCTAAGTGTTCCTGTGTCATGTAGGTCTGGAAACCACAGTATGTCTACCAAATGACTACAAGTATAATAATAACTTTCTAGCTGTGATGAAAGACTGCAGTAAACTCAAAAATTTCACTGTTGGTCTGACTTGGTTTGAAATATGGCATTTCTTAGAATCTTGAAATTGTCAATCATTAGCCTCAAAATAGGCCTGTCACATAATGCCTATGAAGGAAAATTCTAGGGACAAACATGGAAAAAAATCAAATACTCTAATATACAATTATAACATAACAATCAGGACTGACTTTCACATCAAATCCATTCTAGAAGTAAAAAACTGTCATTCAAATGAAAAAAGGAATAATGAATGTCATCATGGATAATAATAAAGCTAAATGAAGTGTAGAGACAGGAAAAATATGGGATAGTCAAACCCACAGAAAGTAATACAGGAAAAAGCATCATAGATTGATGTTAGGTAACGCAACAAAGATGTCATGAGATAAAGGCACATGCAAAGAAATTATTTATACTGTAAAGAGCAAGGGGAGTCTTTTAAGCATATTGGTTTCACAAAATTATAAATGAGTCTATATGTAATGAATTTAACTTGGAAATCATCACACTTTCATGCATTCCAATAAAGACCTCATGGACAAGTACAGGCTAAATTATTACAATGGAGAAAAAGGTCAATGAAAACAAAGATGAGCATAGAGAGGAGGGAGGAGTTGCTATTAAAATAAAAACCTTGGTGCTTGCTTAAGGTACAAAATAAAAGTTATACAGAAGACCCTGCAGAAGACATGAAAAAAACCCACACATTCTGCCACTTCAGAATGTTCCAGATCTTAAACAGTGCTTGCTGTTCTCTAACTTTGAAAGATTGCACTGCTGTAATACTGAAAAATCAGAGAGAAAAGAAAAATCAGGGTGCAAAGCCGAGAATGAATAGAAATTAGTTCAATTTTTGTCTAGGGGTTAACACAAGGTAAACTGAGCTCACCTTGAAAACACTGTAGTGAAAGTATAAAGGGAAATTTGTGTATGTTTTGCTGCTTTTGTAAAGTTTTTGAGAAGTTCTAGCATGACAGAAAGGTATGCATCACTGAAAAATATATCAATGGACACACAAAACTCAAAGTTTGAAAATACTGGAGCTGAGAGAGAAAGCAGGATTGTGAGCAAATACCGTATCATCACAGTGCATCATCAGGTACATATTGTCTGTGGAGACATCGAACACAAAGTAGAAAGCATAACAAATGACAGTTTGCAATCTTCTGCATGGTATATGAGTTAATGGAGCTTATATAAAGAGTATAATTTTTGTTACCAATCTTGCTTTAGGAGTTAGACTAGAGAAGACCTTTGGAATTTGATGAATGTTTTGGGAAAAAAGAAAAAAAATATTAAAAAACTCGAAGATGCTAAGAACAGTCTCAGTGAAAGGCAAAGTTGACAACTTACTTATTTTAACAACCAAATGAGGTCAAAGCTACCAGCACTCTAGCAATTTGTTGTAGTGCAGGCTTCTTCACTGTTCATTCCTCGTCCTCCAGACTCCACCTTTTGCTACTTCATTGTATTGTGCATAGGGAATAGAAGAGCAGCTCCCTTTTTAGACAAAACTGTGGCTTCACAGGGTGGTAATAGTTTCCTCCCTTCTCCTTTCTTATGATACAGGGACCACATTGGCATGGATACCACGTTCTTCTTTTCCTTACTTAGGGGTATACTCCAATGATTGTGGTAATCCATATGCACAGGGAAACCTTGAGAAATCCCCAGGGCTTCCTCATAACTAGTAAAACCCAGTAAGGCATCATTATCATTTCAGAAGTTGATTTTTATCCTTACCACGTATTGTACTATTAATCCTACTTCTGACTTCACTCAGAAGTTTTTTTGTCTTCTTTTTCACTATTCTTCCTCTCCCTTCCCCCTTTGTTTTTGTTTGAATCTATTGCCTTCAGAAAAAACAGAATGCCCTATGTCTTATCTAAGTCATGAGAGTGCAAAAGAGTGACCTGAAGGCTTGAAGAAACTCCTGGTCCTGTTCAGCCTGCCAGTGCTGGGATTGGTTTCTTTGGCTACTGACACTATTTTTGGTGGGTGAATGAGCAGTAGAAGGGACGTGGAGAGGTTTTACATTTAGCAGATGGAAAAAGAAAGATGATATAAAATAAAATATTAAAAAGACATTAGAGAAATTAATTGTTATTTCTGAAGTTATTAATGGCAGAGAAAATCAGGTATGCATGTTCACCGAAGGTGGCTCAAGATGTGACTGTTGTTGATCAATTGTAAAAAGCCTGACACTTAAAAAAGATTCAGAAACTGATCACAGTGCACTTTAAATTTGTAAAGAGTGAATATTTAAAGACAGTTGAATAGCCAAAACAAAAAAAATGAGAAACTGTTGAGAGTTATGTGCTTAGAGCACAGCTACTTGAAATCAGATCTTAACTCTACTGTGCATTTGCAATATATTGCCTGACAATCACCAAAATACTCTTAATTGTAAGTAATTGTAGTAAAATCAAAGAAAAAGTGTTTAAAGAAAAGATATCAGATGCATTGCTAGGTAGAATCACAGGACATTTTACAGCGTTATCACAGCTGATGTGGGGAGATGGCGATCTGCAACCACTGGTTTGGAGGTGCTTGTTTTAAGAGATGAGAAAAAGGCTGAGGAATTGGTGTGGGGCAAAATATGAAGGGTGACATTTTCAAGGTGATAATAAACGATCAAAATAAGGAGCTATTAAAGTGAGGTGTAATTCAAAATAATGCACGTCCCACAGAAAAAAATAGAAGCATGATTGTTTTAAATTTATGTTGATCTCCATTAAGTGTTATTTTGAATGTGAAGAATTTAACTTCAAAAGGCACAAAAACGATGCTTCTGAAAATCAGTTTTTATTTCTTTACAGTCTGCTATTTGCTGTTTTGCAAGATAATGATCTTTCCCTAACTGTTATAGGGGTTTTTTCGTTGTTTCGCTTTTTTTTTTTTTTTAAGGGGAACTTAGATTTTCAAGTTTTCAATCGCACTGGCTCCCTCTGGTGGAATTCTGAAATGCTCTACTTTACAGTCCAGTAAAATTACTGACTTACACTTAGTAGGATAGACGATAAGTGAGGTTAATGTTTTATATAATTATTACATTAAAAATAGGAAAGAAAGAGAATCATATCTCATAAATCCAATTCCGCTTACACAAAGTGAGCTCATAGAATGAAATTTTAGCAATCTGGATCAAAATGGCTGGAGAAAACTTCTTTCATTTCCCTTCCCTCACATTCTCTTAACTGAGATCATGGATAGTATTTTGCTAGCATGTGTTTGGAAAGGAAAGGAGTTAAAAAAAATGTCATAAATATGGGACTGGCCTGTTTCACTTGGCAGCGAGAATCAGTCAGTCTCTTACAGAAAGTTTTCATAGGAGAATTTCCGTTTTGAAATTAAGTCACTTGGCAGCAGTTGCCACTTGCATCCTGAGAGTTCTCACAAGAGCTGAACCAGATGTGCAGCCCATTTGTCCATTTGTTATTAATAGTGAATACAGAAAAGAGAAAAGAAAGGATAAAGAGGAGCAGGAAATGGGGAAACTGTTAGATTATTTCCCCTGTTTATGCATGTGGGAAGGACTTACATTTTTGAGGACTTTGCAAAAAAATGAAACTGAGCCTTTCACCTAGAGTTGAGTAACTGTGTGGTTGCCCTTTCTCAGTGTAGCAAGACTGACTGAGAAGAAAACAATGCTTAAAGTTGCATCATCACTCCATCTCAGTCCCCTGTCTCTGCAGTGTAAGTCCTCATTATTAGACATGGTAGGTTTCCCAAATAAATGCATGTTCCTGCCTTTAATAGTTACCAAGGGTTCAAGAATTTTTGCCTGGAGCCAAAGAAAGGGAGTACGTTTTGTCACTTTGACTCTGCTCTATAAACATTCTCAGCCTGACACACTGATATACTTTTAATTATAGCACTTTGGAAACTTTGAAAAAAAAAGAAAACCTGAAAAAGTCAACATTTTCTGTAGATTAACTGTTCATATTGGAAGAAACTATGCATGTTCCTCTGTTCATGTGGATGAGAGGGCCACAATATTTTCTGACATAGTTTAAGAAAGGTAAAAAGGGATATGCTAAAGATATTTTTAGAACCATTGTTCTCTAAGTGGCATGAAGAATGAGCTGTTTGAAAGGACTTCAGTGTTAAATACCAATAATATTTTACACTTTTGACAAAATTCTGCTGAAGATATCAAATTTTTGCTCAGTCTGATAGGGGAAAAATCCTGACCCTACATACTTCTCTGTTAAAGTAAAATAATTTAAACAAACTTATTAGATAACTTTTTAAATTAACTTATTGGTCCACTGAGTCTGAAACTTCAGTTTTCAGAATTGTTTCAAACTGGTTATTTCAGATTTTCACAAGAACTCCACAACCAACAGTATTATGAGTAAGAACTGTAAGAGCTGTGACTAGTGTATATAATTCTGCACAGCTCAAAGCTCTTGGACCATTTCTTCAACCTGTGAGACACACAACATCAGATAAGTAATATATTGCATGTGTCAACATGTTACTCGAACATTTGATATGGACTTCAGTGATGTTAAATCTTGTTTCTTCTTATGTAGAAATCCTATGTTGTTCAGCAAGTTCTTTACCTGACATTTCCACAGTGAACGTTTGTTTTACATTTACAAACCTCACTAGTTTTGGACAATGCTTTTTTATTTTTAAAATCAATGGAACCAGTCATAAGTTACAATTTTTTAAATAAATCTAGCTTCTGTGCCAAGAAAGTATATAAGAAATTTCAGCTGTGTTTAAAAGGCAAAAATTACTGCAACTGTGCATTAAGAATTGAAAGTAATTTATAATATTCATAGCATGATTAAAAGCTGAGTTTTCAGCTAAGCACTGTCAAGAGCAGTATGTGTTAATCAGAGAACCTGACAGATAGTGCAATCCTAGGTTAGGTGCATGTTAAAGAGACCTGTACAGTGCAAGAAAAGTGAAGAAGAATGAAAATAATATTTAGAAACCAGAAGGCATGTCTAAATTTCTCAGATACACAAAATTGTAAAATTGCAGGCAAAAAGAACTAAAATAAGTAAAATTGTCAGAAACTCTTTGTAAAGCAACTCTAACTCCTATAGAGACTTAAAAATGTAAACTTGTAATACTTTAAAATTTACTTATAATGAATAATTATATTAGTATTTTTAATAGTAGTATATTACTACTAATAAATAACCCCCCTCCCCATCAAATAAATAAGGATTAATATATTCAGAATGTATATTTTCTTGAAGGCATTTTTTTCAAACAAAGGAGGGAAAACAAACACTTTGTATAGGGGCTCAATTCCAGTACAATGCTGAATGCAAACTTTTTCATTTTTGCTCTGTATTGATCTGGGTTATATTAAGGATAATTTCAGGATAAGTGGCAAACATGAAGGTAAGCACAAAAGTATTTAACTCTTAGGGGTGTGTCAATCCCTAAACCTAAAATCACTTCTACAGTGCACTGGTGCAACCCCATAGAACATTTAAAAGTTTAAGGGATGTAACTTTGTGAGATTATGTAGATCAGTCTGGGAATCTGACCAAAAGACGTATATTCAGGGCAGAAGCTGCATCAGAATATAGATCAATGGATTCATTGAGCAATCTTCTGGTCATCCCTCTTAATCAGAAAAAACCCTTTGCATGCACAGGAGAGAGTTCCTGAAGTTTGACTATCCTGTTGAATTACATTGTATTTTCTTTGGATGAAAGATTAAAATGTGAAATATACAGGTTTGGGGGATTTTAGTAAATAATTATTAATTACTAAAGGTAAATTGATTATGAACATTCTATTACAGCTTTCATTCTTATCATATGCCACCTCCTGTAATTGCAGTGTAGCAATCTGATTTCCTTACATTTGCAAGTGAAAGAACAACTCAAAAATGGGCACTACCAGGCCCGTAATATTTCTGTTCTCTTAACAAGAGACGTGCTTCTGTGTAAAGTCTAAATCTAGACCTGAGTTTCCTTACAATTTGGGGAGAGTCAGGAGAGCATTGCAGCTCTGCAGACCGGATGCAGAACTTTGGCTGAGATACTTGGGAGAAGGATGTTGTGGATAGATACATATCTCAAATTCTAATACCTTTGTGTTTCAGGATGCATTCTGAATTTGGGTGTTGTCTTGTGTTAGTTCCCTATTTAAACTTCCTCTGTGGTGAAACAATTGCTTAGTTTGAGATTTTGGTGAGTGAAATGAAAAGGATTCATGGGTTTTAAAAATACAAGGTAGTGAAAGCTATAAAGAGGAAAATATACACAGGACTCATGTGAAGAGGATATGAAACCTGGAAGGCTGAAACTCCAGTTTCTGCAGCCCATAAACCATATTTCCTCCATGTGTTCAAATAGTACAAAAGAAATTATTGTTGTGAAGTGTGCTCTCTCCTTTTGACAGGCCACTTTCTGAAAGGGAAAACAGCATGAAGTTATGCATGAAGAATGGGGGGTTTAATGGCTAGTCCTAAATGGATGGATATGATACAAAACAAGGATGGGATGTGTGGTGGTGTTGGGGCTGTCCAACAGCAGCAGGCGTGCCATGCACACTGTCAGGAAGTCAGATCTCAGCAGGTGCTCGTGCCTGCGTTCATCATCCCTCTCTGCATGACAATGTGATGCCCACATTGTGGCTGCTCCTGTCCTGGCTTCTAATTGCAGTCCTTGATGAGAGCACTGTGAACACTCCTTCTCTATACAGGCACTTGCACTGGTTCTGCCTGGGGTAGAGTTAGTTTTCTTCATAGTTCCTCCTATGGGGCTGTGGTTTGGATTTGTGCTGGAAACAGTGTTGATAACACAGGGATATGTTTGTTATTGCTGAGCAGAGTTTACACAGAGCCAAGGCCTTTTCTGACTCTCACCCCTCCAGGGAGGAGGCCAGGGGTGCACAAGGAGCTGGGAGGGGACACAACTGGAGAGCCGACCCCACTGACCAATGGGGTCATATACCCAAATGGGGTATTCCAGACCACATGGCATCATGGTCACATATACAGCTGGGGGAAGGAGGAGGAGGTGAGGGACGTTTGGAGTGATGGTGTTTGTCATCTCAAGGAAGCCTTGCACATGATGGAGCCCTGCTCTCCTGGAGATGGCTGAACACCTCCATGGGAAGCAGTGCATTAATTCCTTGTTTGGCTTTGCCTGTGTCTGTGGCTTTTGCTTTATCTGTTAAAATATTTCTCTTTATCTCAACCCCTGGATTTTCTCACTTTTTCCATTCTCTCCTGCCGCTGGGAGGGATTGAGTGAACAGCAGCATGGTGCTTAGTTGCTGGCTGTGGTTAAACCACAACGCTGCAGAAAGACAGAAGCAGCATTTCAGTGTGAGGCTAGCAGAGTGTTATTTTGGGCTGCCTGTCCAAAGTCAGGTAGGATAAAGGAAAGCTTGTTGACAAGGAAATCGTTGTTTCTTGTTTCATATCTCCCTCCTTGTCCCAATAAGTTAGTTTCTAGTATTTTTTGTTGTTTCAGTGACACAGAAATATTATGTACCTTGACCCTTTTTTTCATTAAGCTTGTCTGCATGAAGATTGTCATACACAATTGTATATTCTTGTTATATTATTACAACAGGGACAGTTACATTGAATGAAGATTGTTTAATATTGAAATGCTTTTCATTAGGTAATTTAATTGATGCATTTTGTGCTACCACAAGGAACTCCCAAGAAAAGGAAATGTTTTAGCTTAGCATACTAGGTATGAACACTTTCCAAGCCTGTATGGCAATTGCTCATCCTTGTGTCTGAAGCAATGATCTTTTGGCAGAGGCTTAATGGCTGCTATTCCATTGGGCAAGCTAATGCTCTGTTATTCACTTAGAGAGTTATTGTCTTAATTCTTTGTGTCTGTGTGATTACAGAGAATGTTATTAATAATAGATTGGAGATGAAAAATAAGATGGTCTGTTCATCAAAGACGCTATCCAAAGGACGTAGGAACTCTGGCCAGCTGGATTGATCATTTCATGCAATGAACTCTGGCCAGCTGGACTAATTTTTTCATGCAGTGATTATGTCATTTGTATGCAGATGCCTAATAGTAGCTGCTGAAGTCACTGAACTGCATTTTTCTCCAGAAGATGTAAGCATCTCATCAACTTTGCAAATTGCAAAGATACATTTTCATGCACGAGGCTGAGTTTCATAGATAAGACTGCTGTCAAGCAACTAAAGATGTTATATGACTTAATTTTATTGTATGACTCTAAGCCAAATGCAGGAAAACTGAACTAGAGAAAAAGTTTGTAGCAGAAGGTAGCATGAGAAGAAAGACTCAAAAAGGTTTTGGAAATATTTTTATTAGAAGGGGTTCTTCTATCATGCATCTGGCTATGGTTCCTAGATTTGTCTGAAGGGGAGACATTTTTCATCATCTTTTGAAGTGCTTTAAAATAGCTGACCTTTTACACACTCACTATTTGCTCTTCTGCAGTCTGTGGTGGGAGAGGATTTTTTTGTTGCTCTGCAAACAGCATCATTTTCTCCTATACACAGCCATGTATGATGGACTCACAGGAGGAGTACATATTAGAGGAAGAGGGGTTTGGGAAAGGTGTGGGAGTCAGACAACTGGTGTGCTGGAAGCAGCAGAAACCACAGGAAAAAAGAGCATGGGGCAAAGTATTTTGGAACAGAGCTTGCAAACAGTTATTGGTGTGAGCAGGGACTGATAGACAGCCCAGATTAGTGTATGAATGTAATGGGACTTTGTGCTCTACAAGATCAAAATAGCAAATGCTCCATTATGGCAATTATCAACTGGTAAAAGCACAATAGATGGAGTTGATAAAATACTTCTGTGTTCATTAGCCTCACTATGTGGCAAATGTGTGATAGGGCACCATATGCAAATGCTTAACCTGCAAACAAAATGTTAATGGAAATGATAGAAAGATAAATTATAAGGAAGCTAACCCATTACAAATTCAGCCATTACAAATACAACTAGATATTCAGTCTACAAATACTTATTGGTGAGACTGTGGTCAGCATCCAAAATTCTTTCTTCTGATCCAAATGTTGAGGGCATTTAGGTCAGGCAGCATCTTGCTTGCAACTTGGCTATTTGGAGGCAAGACAGAACCATTTTGATTTTTAACTCAGGGAAACAGATAGCTAATGCATTTGGCCTTGAAGAATATTGGAAGGCAAATAAATGATCAAGCACTGTAAAGCATTCTTCAGGGGAAAGCCATTTGTAATCAAGATTTGCAAAACAAAAGACACAAATAACTTGTATTGAGCTAAACTGCAGCTTTTTTTTTTACTTGTGTATATGTGGGTCTCTGCCTTCTATCATAAATATGTCTTAAGGTTTTGCATGTAACTATTTTACCTATATTGTATTTTTAACGTAACATTTTATTAATTGCTTTTTCTTCTGCTCAGGAAAAAGCCTTTAGCTCATCAGGTACCAGTGGATTCCGATATGTTTTTAAGAATTTCACCATTTCCCTTTGTGTCTGAGCCAGGAGTTTAATATTCACTCAAAGGTCTGGGTAGAACAGAAGGTATAAACTTATACCAACGCAGAATACATTCACTCCATAATGGTACTAGTTAACAAGCTATAAGGAGGAAGGACTCTTTTCCAGATCTTTCTCAAATCCTTCCAGGCAAGTCTTTCCAAAGCTCTAAAGAGCCCTTCAACACTTACATTCAGAAGATCTAAGGGTTCTAATTACAACCAGGTCTTCACCACTGACACAGATGACAATGATGAGACAATGAGATCTCAGTGTGTTCCTTCTGTTTTTTATTAACCTGCAGTGAGTGTTACAGACATAACTGGCTTCTATTGATCAGATATGCCACCACAGGATACTACGATACTCAGGATACCAGCAAAAAAATTACATAAAAATCTGATTTGTGTAACTGATCTGATCTAACTTTGGTGCTCATTTCTAGTTCTAGGCCTCAGAACACAGATATACCTGTACAAACTCTTTGGAGTTATTACATTTACCTCAAAATTCAAGCCTATGCAATGCTGGTGCTTAGGAAAAATTATGCGGTAGCTGGAGAGGAATAAAAACTCAACAGGATAAAACAGCACAATAACAGGAAAAAAATGAAGATGTAAAAAGGAATGGGTTGTTTTTGAGGTTAGTGGAATGGGGCGCTATGGCTAAACCCAGCTGGCCTGGAGGAAGAGAAAAACAGGGTAAATAAAAATATGTAAATAAGAAACATTGCCAATTAAGTTTTAACATGATTTGGGCAAGAAACTAGCAGTGTTTAACAAAAATGTAAGCATTAACTGTCAGAGGCAAAGATAGGTAAGCAGGGAGCTCTTAAATAAGCAGCACATATATTTGGTATTCCCAGCACTGTATATCTTCCAAGGAGAATTTCAAAACTTAACACCATAATTTCAACAGTTCTCCCATTCTCCAGACCAGATTTTCTTCCTTTTATTGAATCTCTGCATGCTTTAATAGCTCCAAAAATGTTGCAGAGGGCTAGCTAAATTGTTCTGTAGCTAAGTCTTGCAGATAGAATTTAGGAGAGATCTGGGAGAAAGAAAAACAGATTTCTGAATAAAGGAAGAAAAAATAGTAATAGAGATCAAAGTATGCTTTGGGGCAAGCAGTTCTTTATGACTGCAGCAGGTGCAGCAGATGATGTAACTTTTCTGTGCAATGAAGGTAAGGTAGGCTACTGTGCACCATCCTGAGGTGCCTTGGCATGTGAGTGTCACCTAAGCAGCACACACTGCCTTGTCAGGAATTGAAGAAAGGAGTCTTGTGACAAACTTAGGGGTGATAAGGGCCAGAGAGGCTTATCAAATTCCTTTGAGTATTTTCTAAATAAGTATTATTACAAAACTGACTACTCTAGCCTTTAGACCAGGGCAGCTCCTGTGGGTAGGCTGAACTAAAGGACACTTTGGGACAGTGAATGCCTCCTGTCCTTCACCTAATGTTCAGGTGGGAGACTGCTCATTGGTGAGTACTAACACTGACTTAAGCTCACAAACTTCTCATAATTCATATCCTCTGTTCAAGTGGAACTTGAGAGCCTTGGGAAATTCATGAGCCATTGAAATTGCTCTGCTGCTACTGTGTGTTACAGGTTAGCAATGGCACTGTGTCTGTGCAGTGGTCTGACCCTCAGCCACCAGAGCAATGTGGTGGGACTGAAGGGCTACAGAAGGATTCTGTACTAATGTCTCCTCTCTTCAGATGCCAAGGGAGTTGCCTTTTGTGATATGGAGATTTTGCTATGCTGCTCAAAGACTCTGAAGTATTAAGCACATTGAATAATATATGTAAAAGATATTGCATATGATTAATATGATATTGCCAAATTTGATTTTAATTTCATTTATTTTGAAGTTAAAACAAATTTAAAATGTTGAATGATTAGGATACACTTTTTAGAGTAGACTTTTGCATATTATCCAAACAGAGAATCCAAAATTTTAGAGTTTACTTTTAGGGGTCAGTAGAATGTGATAAAAGCATTTAGAATGTAACTGGTGAAATGAAACCAAACAGAAGGACATTCTTTGTGAAACAAAGCATAACATTGCCCTATCTTATTACTCAGGTCAGATTGCAAAATGTTTTTGGTGTGACTGTAACATATTCTGTCATTAGCAGATGCATATGCAGAGTACATACACCTTGACCAAGGAGAAAATTAACAGGAACAGAAAACACTGTGACCAAAAGCCCCTGGTTCCTCTCTGCTGCATTGTATCATCCCTTCTGGGTGTCAGAGAACGCAGTATTATCAACTAGTATTAAGATAGGGTTTAATCTCAAGCCTCAGGCTCTGCCAGATTCTGCATTGCTCTATAAACCATCCTTTCTTCTTAGCAGAGCTTGGTTGGCTATTAAAGAAGTGTTTATATCTAAGTTTCAAAGTCAGCACTTGCTGATACAATTAACTAATCTACAGCTCTCAAAGCTGAAGCTAGTTGTTTATTTTTAGGTAGAACTACTTTTCATCTAAAAGTGCTGATTTATCAAGAATTGGAGTGTTTTGTGGGAAGGTGTTTTAGCAAAAATTGAATAGAACTGTCTGCTGAGGAGACGTGAGGAGACTCTGCCAGTTTGATGGAGCAAGGGACAATGGAAAGTTGAGAACAGCTCTGGAGTCAGGCATGTCGCTCTTTGCAAACTTTGCTTATCTGTTCTCACCTTTTACAAACCTCACCTCAGGACTGCCAGGAGCCACCAGTGGGAAAATTCTTAGTGTTCAGCTCTGAACTGCCCAGCCACCCCAAACATTGGTGTACCAAGGCTTGGGGAACATGAGGGAACTTTGTGGAAAGGTAAAAACACGAAGAGATCTGTACTTTTGAAAAACATGATTTTGAAATTTCTTTGCTGTGACAATTTGAGTTTTTAGTCTGAAAGAGAAGAGGCTTTTTACATTCTCTCACCAGAAAAATTCCTGTGACTAGACAGTAATAGCTCCAAATGTATGTATACAGCATTAGCTTTCCTTTTCCTCAGCTGTCTGCACAGGGCTTGTTAAACCCTATCTACATAAAAATTATTTCAGACATAAAAAGAGAGGTTATGAGAAACACAGCAGCAGTCACCAAGGGAAAATGCTGACAAGCAGCATGATATGGACTTACCAAATAGAAATCCCACACTGCAGTTATACAATTTTTGAAAGGAACTTAAGAATGCATGCATTACTAGATGCTATTCACAGGAGTTTTGGGGTACACACACACCCCTGTCCCGCTCTCTCCACCTCTGGGTTGCTGCATTTAAGACTTGTAGTTTCACCTTGCATTTGCCTTTGGACAAAGCACAAGCAGAGCATCTTCTCTGTTCCTCTGAACAGTGATGCTAAAGATCTAGGGTCAGAAGCTGTGAAATAACTCCTCTCAGTTCCCTGAACAAGCTTGCTATTGAACTGCCTCCTTTGTTCTTACCCAAGGAGAGTACTCATCTCTGTAATTTACTTGGCAGCCAAACCACAAGCTCCTATTCAAGGTATTTTGAAACTATAAAGCATTGCTTTAAATATTGTTTTATACCGAAGAGTTATATAAAATAAGAGAGACACTTACAAAGGTAATTTAAATACTTCTCTACACAATTACACTACTATAATTACACTGCTAAGGTAATATTTGTATAACATACCCAGGATGAGCTTTTTACTTTTTCCCCCTGAAGTTCTAACTCTCTTTTAAAGTGACACAATGACGTAAATCTTGGCTACTTTACAGTACTGTGTTTGTTAGGACTTGAAAGTTTCAGGATTTAGGTACTCTGATCAGTAAAGAATGAAAATTTGATTGATACAGGATGGATCAGTGCTCCCTTTCAGACTCGGCCTCTGTTTCTTATAAGCACTTTCTATAGTGTTCAGTTCATTGTTTTGGTGTCTATATCCAAGATTCTTCAGGACCTGCCCTAGCTTATCTAAAACATCCTATAAAGTGCCAGGAGGAAGAGTAGAATGAGTAAGCTCAGGTGAGGAGCAACAATTGTCAAAATGTAGCTGCTCACTTTCTTGAGGCTGCTGGCCACCAGTTTATTCTAACCTTGTGCTGCTTTCCCAGCAATCACTCTGAAAATCCTGCTGTGATTATCAGACATTCTTTGAACTATGCTGGGCAATAGCATAAGAATTTTAATTCTTGATTGGCCAAAATACATCTGTTTATGGGAAATTGGAAAGGAATTTGCAGTTCCTAATACACGTTGCTGTCTTCTGGTAACCTGAAGTTTACGAATGCCTAAAGACAGAGTTGTTATGAAACTAGTTTTTAAAATAAGAAGTATTCTTATCTTTTTACAAATGTAGGAGCCTGTTTGGAGAAGTAAAAACTATATAGGGGTTCCTCACTTTTGATCTAGATTTTCTTCTTCCATTGGACGCAAAATTTTCATAGTCTGTGTCAGGCCGTGAAGTTCTTCTCTCAACCAGGAGTTTGGAATGCACTTATTCAGAAAATTTCTTATGATCCTTAATGGTTAATTATATGTGGAATTTAATACTGGCATACCAGGAACTAGAATGGATGC
This sequence comes from Toxostoma redivivum, assembly GCA_013397375.1. NCBI lineage: Eukaryota > Metazoa > Chordata > Aves > Passeriformes > Mimidae > Toxostoma > Toxostoma redivivum. The sequence goes on from VXBI01011588.1 coordinate 482,076, forward strand.
CTTTAATGTTCAAATTTTTATAACTTTCCCTTCTATCTTTCTAGTATTTAAATAGTTCATTTTCATATTGCCTACAATACTCTTGCAAGGTTGCTACTACTGGACTTTTATGGCTGAAATATTGAGAGTTGTATTCAAATTTTAGTTTAAATTTGGGATGATTAAACCACATTTCTGCATTTTTCTCAATAGTGAAGGATATTTGACTCCCAAATTATAAAATAGTTGGACATATTTTCCTATTTTAGTGCCATGTATTCCCTTGTCTATCCTTAAATGCAAATAAGTTTTTTAAAGAAAGCCAATGCCATGAATATCATGCAATATCATGTGAACTTTGCACTGGAGATAAATAGAATGTGGTGACCTTTCCATAGCTGTTGGTGAATAATCTGGAAAGGTTAGGCAGAATTACCTTTTTTTTTTGTTTGAATACATGAAATTGATCAGTTCACAGTCATTGGAGGTCATTCATTTTGGGCTTGGGCTCACTGGACCATATCCAAAACCAACCGATGCACTTTCCTCTACCCACTTGTATCTGCCTGCAGGGACAGAAAACTCTGGTTGCTGAATACAGAGGCCAAGCAATGTTAGATTCAAACTAGAATTTAAAACAGATGGTGCCCCATGCTGGCACTGACCTTCAGCACACTCCCATGGCTTTGCTTGTCACCCTTGTGCTCTGGCTGTGATATGACCCCATGTACACACCAGTGGCATTGCTTTGGTTTGTTCTGTTCCGTATCCTCTGCCTGTCACATGTTGCCTCTAGTTTTGAACAGAAATTATTGTCTCTCTGGCTGAGAGCAGCATAGAGGAATTGGAAGGATTCCTACCAGCCTCATCGGCAAAATCTGGGCATGAATGGAAATCAGAATCAATTAATAAATAATACGATTAATATTTTGCTAAATACGCTATTTGCTCTCTGCCCTTTGACTGTTTCTAGAATACAGCCTTTCATTTATCTCATAGGCTGTCCAAAGCCCAGCAGCACCACTGCAGAGTGAAACAAGCCCTGTGGCGCTCCGGGGGCTGCACAGACCCCGCTGGCGGTCCCAGCCCGCCAGGCAGAGGCTGCCCGTGGCTCAGCCCCCGGACGCCGAGCCGGGCGGCGGGGTGAGCAGGGGCGATCGCCGGCACGGCCCTGCGGAGTCACGGCGGCTCCGGGCCGGGCTGTGCGGGCGCGGGGGACACCTGGCGGGCAGCGCGGGCAGCTCGCCCCGGCCCGGGCACCGCCTGCACCACCCGCAGTGCCCGGCCTGGCTGGACACGCAGGAGACACCTCCCTGCTCCCAGCTGAGCTGGGCGAGCTGCGGGAGCCCAGGCCTTATGAAAAAATCGCCTTTCTGCGACGGGTGTGCACTGGCAGAGACTTAGTCTCTCTGTGACATACATGCTGGAGTCACAGCCATCAGCCTCAGCAAAGTTCAGGCACGAAACTGAGTTAGGGGACGTTCAGGCTGGGTATCAGGAAAAGGATTTTTATCCAGGGGTGTTTGGGCTCTGGAACAGGCTCCCGAGGGCAGTGGTCACAGCACCAAGCCTGACAGAGCTGAAGAAGTGTTTGGACATTGCTCTCAGGCACAGGGTATGAGTCTTGTGCAGGGCCAGGAGTTGGACTCGATGATTCCGAGTCCCTTCCAGTTCAGCTTATTCTATGGCTCTGTGAAAGTTGCTCCATGTGGAGGGTGTTTTGTGTCAGCAGGGAAGTTACAGTGTATAACTTGCATCAGGACACAGGGATATAAACCTGCCTTGGAAATGTAGCCCGAGGCAGGGAGCACAAAGCCTCCCAAGCTGGATGCTGTTGGCATTCAGTGATTTGAATGCCGTGCCTCAAATACCATCAGTTCAGTTCAGTTTTGGGTCCCTCTCTAGAAGACAAGTGTTCGAAGTTCTAGGGTGTGTTGAGAATAGGACAATGGAGCTGGTGAATTAGCTAGAGCACAAGTGTGATGAGGAATACTGAGGGAGCTGGGGTGGTTTAGCCTGGAGAAAAGGAGGCACAGGTGGGATCCTAATTCCCTCTACAATCACCTGAAATGAGGTTGTATCAAAATGAAGGTCACCTCTTCTAAATTACAGGTGGTAGGACAAATGGAGATGGCCTCAAGTTCCACCATGGCAGGTTTAGATTGGATATTAGGAAAAATTTCTTCACTGAGTAGTCAGACATTGAAAAATGTTGCCCAGGCAAGCAGTGGAATTACAATCCCTGGAAGCATTCAATAAACATATAAATGTGTCACCTGGGGACGTGGTTTAGTGGTGAACTTTAGTGGTGGCACTGCTGGGTTAAGGGCTGGACTCAATGACCTTAAGGGTCCTTTCCAACATTAATAATTCTGTGATTTTTTGAGTATGATTGTGAACCAAGAATGGAGCCCGCAGTGTGGTCACACAGGCCTTACTCAGGCTGGCCTTACAGGCCTTTGAGCTGAATGGGGTTAGGGTGAGAGGGGAGCAGGCTGAAAAGGGAGTAGGCTGAATGGCCCCCTTCAGGTGCCTCAGGAGTAACCAGGGGCAGGAGGCAGCTGGGACACACTGGAAGCAGTGCTGTGTGGAGGCCTGGCTAAGGAGGGATGAGCAGCAGGTCCCTGGGCTGTCTGCCCACTGAGGCTGATCAGAGTTGATGGTGTCACCAATTCTCTGCATTTGTCCTGCTGTCCTCACCTGGACATGCACTGGGCTCTTTGCAGCATCAGGAACAGGAGTAGAAAAGTAGTAATTTATCAGGATGGACTCTCATGTGCCTGCCTGGGATGTCCTTGGCAGAGAAACTCTTGCAAGTCCTGTTTCTGCTCATGCCTGACACACTGAATCTGTGCTGCACAGACATTGCACAGGGACTGGCACAGTACCCTCACGCTATGGGGAATCACTAAGATTCCTGCTCACAGTTTGTACAGTTCTGTCTGCCCTGACACATGGAATCCCAAACACAGCCAATCCTCAAAGGGCAATGTGTCCAAGGGGAAAAGGAGAATCTGGGAAAACACACTGTCAAAAATGACTGTCATTTTAACCAGGGCTACGGAAGGATGGAGAAAAATAGCAAAATCGAGGAACAGCAATGAAAAGCATACTGGGCTTTTTTGGGAGCTGGTAGTAGGAAGCCCTGCTCTACACTTTAAAAGGTATTTACTAAACCTGCACATTGTGTTTATTCAAAGTCTATCACAATAAGGCTGATTTTTCTCAGTTTTATACCTATTTCTAAAAATAGATAAATATGGTCAGCTGCCACGTTTTGACACTCTACTGTAGAAGGGTGAGATTAGTCACATGAAGGGCATGCTGACTGAACTTGGTAAAGTCTGCTTTTTATGGATCTGACAAAGACTAGCATGGAAAATGTAGACCCCTGTGTTTTATCTCAATTTAATTCTGTAGATGGGGTAAACAGATGTGCACCTCACTGTTTTAATCACTGAAATTAGACATTTGTTTTGATATATCAGCTCACTATAATATAAATAAATATTTTGCTACATTATTTCATTTGCAAAGGCATTTTGTTTAAACTTCTACACCACAATCCTGTTTTAAGCTCTTCACTGCAAATCCCAACACTGGGATGACACCCATTGCTCTGTGCACACTTGCTATAACAGTGAGCACTACTACCTAACTCTTTCCTTGCACCCTTTGCCATTGCCTCTATTAACATGATGTAAATACCCGACCACCTAATTTTCATATTCTTATACAATATTGAATGTAATGAGATCCTGAGGCTACAAGCACTACCACAGTAGGGCAGAAGTAATTACAGGAACATCAGTAATGCAATTAGTGGCCATGAATTTTGCTGACATGATGTACCCTTAGCAGTGTGTCCAGCTCCTGTGGCATTGTGCAGCTGAGAGTTGTGGACAGAAATTTTAAAACCGTTTTCTAATGGAGATTGCTTCTGCCTAAGAGACCACCTTGAAACCTTGATCCTTGCAGCTTAAAATAACTTGAACTTTTCCTCAGAATTCTGTACAGATTTCAGCTAGACTGCTGAAGAAGTAGGAGCTGTTATCAATCTGTCTGGAAAATATATACAGGGATACTAATGAAACAAAAAATTCTGCTCAGTCTACTTCCATCTAGGATTTAGTTTCAGTATACAGCTTAAGGAACAAAAAAATCTTTGCCTCTGATACTGGTATGGATACACGAACACAGACAAATTTGTTTTATGATGTTTTATGAGCATTTTCTTCTGCTTTTACAGGCTTTATATATATATATATATGACCCTTTTGCTACTGTTAGAACTCTTCATATGACATTGAAATGTAACATTTTCTTGGTTTGTCTTTGATCTTTGAACATTAATTTTTGCATTCTTAAAATGAGAATTTTTCAGTTTATTTTCCAGGTGGAAAGACTATCCCACTAACAAGTTCTTGTTTATGGTCCTCTACATTTATTATTGAGTTGGGTCTCCAAAACCATGTGTTCTTTTCTCCATGATCAGTTTAAATTCCAGGACTTATTTTACTTTCTTTTTCCAGTGGCTGTTTTAAACCATTTTCTGTCAACCTGCACATTTTACTTCTACTGCAGGTTGTGCACATTTCTCTTCTCGGAGAGAGATATTGTATTTTTCACAATGAGAGAAAATAAAAGTAATCATAGGTGATTTTTTGCCAAGGCAAAGAGGGCAACTGTAGGAGCTAGAAAAACAAATGTGAAACCAGGCCAAACTGCAATGAACTAAAAGTTCTTCCAGCTGCAGAGAATGATCCTCTGCTAGTCTGTTATTGCTCAGTTTATTAACATACCAACCATATCTAACAATATCCACATATTTAACGCATGTCTAATCACATTTGCAACAGAAAATAGTCTTATTTTGCACAGTCATGGCCTAAATGTATCTTTAGGTTTATCTCATACCCCACTAAGTTTGGGAATGGCTTTCTTTGGGTCTCACACATTTACACTCAAAGGAATGCATGAAATTAGACAGTTCTGTCTCAGGTTTTGTTAACAGATTCTGTGTGTTATGTAATATATGTAACCTATGAATCAAAGCTAGACAGAATTCAAATATCTGCAGGGCACAGTTGTATGCATTCTGAGTCTGTGCTTTCACAGACAAAACAATGTCTCACACTGAACTGTTGGTAGGGAAATAACTACACAGGTTTATCTCACCTTCAACCTGACCTCCTTTCCATCCACCCTGTAGCCTTTGCTATCTCTTACCACCAAAACAGCACAGGAGTCTAAAGCATGAAGTGTTATCAGTGGTCCAGCAGCGCTGCCTGGGACTGTCTGCCTTGCCCATGTGATGTGGGAGGTGCTGTAGGCAGTGCACTGGTGGGCACAGTGGAGCTCAGGATCTGCTATGCTGTGGCTTCCCAGCTGGTTTAAAGCCTGATACATTAGCTGGCACAGTTTGTGTTCAATGATAATAGCTGAAGCTGCTGTACCAGAGTCTGAAGTGCAGTGGCTGAGAGCCACCACACAGCTGCTGCCGTTGCCTCACCTGTGGGCAAGAATCTCCCAGAAAGTCATAACACAGATCTATGAGAATGAAACTCCCATGTACTGCAAATATGCCTTTTGGCATATTTGAACCTGCAGGGTAATTTTTCAGGAGATGCTTGCTATGGCTGCTGGTCCCAGAGTACGGATGGCTGGAAAGGACCACTGACCAAGCTCTTCTTGTCCATCTGTGGTTTAACAACATGTCACCAGAACTGTGTGAGACTGTTTTGTAACAAGCCCCTGCATTTTAATACATTTGTTTTATTTCTGTGTATGAAAAAATTGATTTTTGAAATCAAAGCCTGCAGCCTATTCCCCCTTAATACAAATGAATCACTTTAGTATTCCTTTTTAGATTAATCCAGCAGTTGTGATAATGACATTTTTCAAAGTGGCTGCTGCCTAACGCTGTGTAATTTTTTTTTTAGTAACTATTGATCCATAAAATAGAATTCATACCATTCTTAATACACATTCTAACTAGAAGCAGTGATGGTGTGTGTGCAAAGCAGGCATATCAAGAGGTGTCTGAGTCCTTTTTTCATGGGGCATATTAAGGCCTTGGCTGCTGCAAAAGTAGGTATTCTCCTGTGGCTGGACTGGAATTTCAGTTGTTATCAGCTACAGAGAATTCAGTCTATCATCCAAATGAGAGCCAGACTCCAAAGCAAGCTATAGGAAATTAAAAATAGAATGGTATTATATGTAAGTACTTTACTGTCTATTCTAGACAGTGAATGAAAAGGAGTCAAGAGAAACAGAGACAGTGTGGGAAATTCCCTGCTTATGCCTGAGGTGTTCTCTGTAATAAAGTAAAATGCAGTTCTGGATAGCTTTTCACTTGTAGGATCTTAGAGCAGTGTAACATAGTTTGAAAAACCCCAGTTGTGGCACAGTTCATAAATGAAAAGAAACATATATGTACGTTTCTATTTATAAATTGTCTTTATAAAATGAAGACCAGCTTAGTCAAACACACTTGGATCAAGTTCTTATATACAGGGTATGCTTGAAGGTAGTTATTATTAAAGAAAATATAAGAAGGTAGGAGAGGAAAAGGCTCTTCTTTAGTCATGAGTAAGCGCACTTCAAATATAGTAAGTACTTCAGTAAACAGCATCTTTGTTTTTTGCTGGGGGTTGGAGAAACAAAACATTCCTTTCAGCATTTGAAATATTCATGTCATCTGCTGTGACAAGGGTATCTATGCAGGCATTTTACTAGCAGCACCACTTGGCCACTGGGACAGCAATTTAGACTGATTCCTGCCTATTACAGTAACATATTTCAGCTGTGTTTTTTCAAGAAGTTCAAAATACCTTTTCTCTATAACTGGTCCTTGATGGAAACGACATTCTCCTAGAATCCAAGGATCTGGTGAATACAGGCATTGGCATTATTTTTAATTTTTGCATCTGCTGGTTTAAACACTTTTAAAAGTCGTACATTAGGTCTATCTAGGTATCTACAGGTCTTAGCAACAGCTGTGTTTAAAAGCAACCTGTTCTACTCAGTACAATAAAGTGTGCTGTCAAATGCTGTTAGGTCCATCAAGCTACAAAGACTTTCCTGGACTGTGACATTCTCTTCCATGAGTATGTGAACTGCTTTCAGAAGGCTGCCAGTTAAAAGGGGTCCGTTCAGCTGTGACCTACTGAGTGTGCATGGGACCCAGTCCTTTGTTTGCAGGCAGATGTTAATATCTGAAAGACCAAAGCACTTGAGGGACATTGCTAGCAGAAGAACAAAGGTGGGGTTTGGGTGGTTTTCCTAATTTTTTAATTTTTCTCTTAGAGTTATAACAAAAGAAAACAAATATAATCAAAGAGAGTGTTACATGTCTAACATTACTGCTATTTCTCCTCTACATGCTCCTGAGGAGTCTTCCTTAATGAGGGACCCCAGACCTGGAGATTCCAGCTCCAGCTTTGGTTCTGCTCTTCTGGGACACTTGCTGACCAGCAGAATCTCTACAGGTAAAAACAGTGCCTGCAACTGTAATTGTTTGCTTTGTAACAAATGCAGAGCCACCCTGGATAGAGAAACTAATGATCTAAAGTCAACAAAGTGGAGTTTAGTAGAAGTGTAGAAGATGATAACAAGATGAAATCAAGCACAGAATATCCAATGCCGGGCAAGGTAGCAGAGCTGCTGAACAGAGTCTGGTGCTTATACTGGGTCACAAACTGAAAAAAAAACCAGTTAGTGAGATACTGTAATACAGAAAATCAATCTCCCTCTGGGATATATTAGCAAGAGTGTCACTGAACTGAGCAGAATTTGCTCTTTGCAGTGCTGGTGTGACATTATTTGGAGAGGTCAAAGCACCAGACATTAAAAGGAAGACATGCCCAAAACCAGCAATGAGAATAGTCAGAGGCATTTTAAAAGTGTTATTTGTGAGAAATGAAAGAGGAAAGCATTTGTTAACTTTTGGAAGAGAAATAACTATAATTGGGGAGAGGTAATGCTGATAAACTTCAACTCAGTAAAATTTAAGAGATTATTATAAGGAAAAAGAACAGTATCAATTGTTCTCTCTGCTCATCACCACAAACCAAGGAAAATGGCAGCAGAAGTTTCAGCAAACACTACTTCGGTTAAGTGTCAGGAAAAAATCAAGCTACCAGGTTTTCCAATCTACCAGGTCAGTTCCCATGATAAACATAACCTACAAAGAACTGCTTGCATGACATCCCATCTGAGACCCTGCAATACACCCCTGTATCCTCTTCCATAGGTTGCAGACGTGAACTTGTGGCATTTGGAACAAACCTATGAAAATTGGAACTGCTAGTGAATGTAACCATTGTTTTCCCAGTTTGTTTGTGTCTTGACTTCTTTTTGAAAGTCTACATCTCTTTTCCTACCTCCTGGACTGTGTCTGAAGTAAATAGAGATGAGTTGAAGGACTTAATGTTGGCAGCCTGGAAAGCAAATAATTCTGTGCCTGGGACTGTAACCAGGCAGCTTAGTCAATATCAACTTCAGTAAATCAGTAACATTCACTGCTCTCAGCAAAAATCACTTCTTTCTCTAAAAGAGCACATTCTTGGAAATCTACACTCAAACTCCACTTCAAAACATTCCAGAGAATTAATTTGCATCTCTCTGGTCTTTAACTCCTTTCCCCTCACTCCAATAGGTTACAAAATTTTGGCTGCTCAAAAGTCCACTGTAGCAATTGCAGGAGCAAAATCATTACTAGAAATCTGTGCATAGCTTTTTTTTTAATTAATAACCTAAGAGGTGGGCTTTATTGAGCTGGAGACAGAAGAATATGCAGTACTGTTTTGATGGGATATAATATATATGAGAATAATCTGTATGTAGTGATAAACAGGCTCTCAGATCTGTTATTACTCCTGTTTCTTTGGCAGGCATAAAGCAAGGAAGATGTTCAGGTGTATATTTTAAATGGTGTGTTGGAAATGGCAGGAAAGTCTTGGTTCTGCCAAGGATCTGTGCAGGTGAAAGATGACTTTTTACAAGTCATTGTCCACAGTTCTGCTGTAACCTGGGGATCCCAGGGCAAGTAAACTCTATAATCTTTGACTGACTCTTTAAAAGATATCACTAGAAACTGAAACACACTATTTCATGCAAGAAAGATTTCCTACATTTTGGATTTAGAGAGTCTTGACTGCTGAAATGCTGCTTTCATACAGCCTTCTCTGCTAAAAATTGGTTTTCCCCAAATGATCCCAAACTTTCTGAAATAACCTGACAAATCCTAATTCCTGCAGAACTTTTTTTCCTCATTTTGGTGTTATCATTGGTAAACATACCTCTAGGCTGATATTAAGTGGCAAACTTTTGACATACTTCTAATAACTTTAACACCTGTTTTTTTTTTCACAGCAGAGTAAATCCTGCTGAAAAATATTTATAGTGATCATCATTTCAGATGCCTTTACAATAAGTCCAGAAGACTTAAGGAAAAGTGTTGATCTTTTCTGTGGGCCTCCATAACTGCAGTGAGTCTGACTGCAGTAAGTCACAGCTCCCAAAGGGACTTTGATTATATAGAGTCAAATGCAGAGAGAGCAAAGATAAGCCTAGGAGCTAAAAACCACTGAGTCCAGCCTTAAAATTAACAATCACAAAAGCTGTATCTATTTAGAGCTCTGATTTAGCTAAGTCTCTCAGAGCACAGATCAATTGTAGGCAAGGCATCGAAGCCAATCACCATAATGTCTAAGTGAGGATGGTTATCCCAGCCTTATTCTTCCCTGCATTAGCCTAGACACACAGTGGGATCAAACTCTCTTGTTAAACACTCAGCCATTCCTCCCTTTGTATCTACAAATGACAGGCAAGGGACAGAAACAGATATGTCTTGCAGTCCACAACAGCATATCAATATTCCAATCTGCATAGCACACAACAGGGGTCACCTTGCAGATGGATTAGTGTGCCGGCTCCCTGTTGCAGCTAGGTGATACAATGAGTTACATAAAAGTTCATTAGCAAAGCAAAGAAAGCAGAGAGCCTGAAAGGCTCTGATGTTTTGTTTAAATACTATAATCCTCTGATGTTCTGCAGATTTACAGCAAGACTTGTTGGTTCCTTTTCTTTATGGGAGGGGGTGGGTTACTGCTTGGTGAATTTGGCTCTTTAAATGCCTAGCTAAATAATCTATAAGGTAAATTTATAAGACAGGGTATTGCTTCATGAATCAGTCCCAGAGCTACATGTTATTTAGTGTCCTTCTGATTTATTCTGTTATAATAGCAGTTAATAGGATTGTCAGATTGTTCCTGAGCTTGGCTAGCCAAGGCCAGACTTCCAAAAGGAAAAACTTAAAACAGTTTGGGAGTTCAGGCCTATTTAAAAGATTCTAATTTCTTTGTTTTACTTGCCTGGGTATTGCAATCCTGTAGTTACTTTTATTTTTAACAAAGTCAATTACATTTTTGTACTAACCCTCTTTTCTTTAGTAATAAGTGTGACCTTTAACTTAGCTGCCGTACATAATCCAGCCTGGTAGGACAGAGAGAGCAAAATATTGATTCTCAAAGGTCTTGTGTCCTTTTGTAGAATCCGGTCTGAATGATGCAACTCTATAGAGCTGAAGAACAAGCTAATCTTCTGCTACAAAGACTGCTTTTCAGCTGGGTGAAATGATGGTTGTACTTGTGGGCATCAGCTTTCCTTAATGGGGATCAGGTCTTCATTGTCATGGGATTCCAGGAATAGCAACAGGCATAGGGTGAGAAAACAGATCTACATAACCTGGTGGACATCAGATGAATGTGGTGAAAAGAAAGTAGAACCAAGTGGTTTATGGATGTGGAATAGGAACAGAGCTTCTTAATTTCCACCTCATGTGGGCCATGACTCAAACAAACTGAGTCATAGCATTAACTAATACAGCTACACTCGATCTCATTTCCTTTGGATTAGCACCACCATAACAAAAATGTGGCTGCTGCTGCTGATGCTTTTATTGATAACCAGCAGTGTTCTCTACAGAAATTAAGCCCTTGGTTGAATTTCTGCAGCTGTGCCTCACTCTGGCCATCTGAAAATCCTACGGTAGCAGAGGGATAGAGGACTTAAAAGACATAAAGTCCAAATTTGTTCCCATCAGATCAGTGCTGAGCGTGGATGGCAAGGTGGCAGAAGAAAAGTCACTATCAGTCATGCCCTAGCTCTTTTTTGGTAAAGCAGAAGGTAGTTCCCTACAGCAGCATGTGCAGTTTTCGAAAGTTTCAAGCCCCCACAAGGAAAAAAATCAGAAGCGGGTCTGTCAAGAAAGGAGGAAATACCAGGACACCCAGGGCACAGAGAGTATGGCATAAAGGGGAATGGGCAATATCATTCAGCTAGAAAAGCAACATTTTCTTGTGATCTCAGGATCTGGGCTGCATGGCCATTGACGTTTCATTCCTTTGGGCTTTCACCCCTTAGTTGCAAACTCCTCTTTTGATGGATACACTGTAGATGCAGTAGTGACATTTTTTTCTGAGACAAAAATGTTGATACCATGCATTGTTGTAAGAAACAAATGTTTACTTAAAATGAAAACTTCAGGGAACTTCAATCTATATCACTCTTTGAATTTTCTGCCTAGAATTGTGATGCTAATGCAGAGACCACTGTGGTTTTGTAAAAGAGAAGAGCAATGAAATAATCCGCAATATTTTTCTCTTCCACAAATGTTTTTGTGGCAGGTTGGAAATTGTACAAGCAACCACTGGATGGCAATGTTTCACACACAATTTCAGTCTCAATGGTTTAATAAGACTTGGAGTGCAGGTGCTCATCTGATTAAAACTTTCATCCAAATCCTAGTCTAACACTTATTTCAATTCCATGTTTGTGTCACTGACAGAAATTGAACTGACAGTTGTATTATGGAGAGGCTACTGGCTCTGCATTACTAAGGTCGAAACTTGTTTTCCATTATAAACTCAATCTTGGCCTCAACTCTGAAATTCTCAGTAAAGACTATTCCTCTTTCACATATTGGGACCACAATGAGCAGCAAAGAGAGACGTTTTGTTCCCATTTCAGATAAGTTAAACATGGTGTTTATTTGGATCAGGTCTGTGGACACTCAGGTGTTAAAACGTATAAAACTTTTTGCAGTGTCTCTTCTCTGAAACTTCCAATGAAATTCAAGACCCCCAGAACAACATAGGCTGGATCTGTAGGGCTTATTGAGTAAAATGGGAAGCTCCTCCAGCTGAATTTACCCTTCCTTCCTTATGTTTGCTTGCAGTGAAATTCACCTAACATTTCTGAACATTTTCAGAAAATGAAAATCTAGTGACAAGTAACACAGTGACAGGTGCAGGTGTTCTGAGGAAGCAATTTTTTACACTCATCTGTCAGTATTCATGCTGAGAGCACTCACACCTGGATTCAGCCAGGAAACAAGCACAGCACAAATCAGGTGACTTGGCTGGCAAATTAAATCTGACCAGCACAGCTCAAAAAGAAAATACTGAATGCTTAGAGAATTAAGGTGGTATATCCATGCACCTGGGTTTTTTTACTCCTTAAAAAAAAGTAACATTGGCAGACAATATGACATAAGAAAGTTGAAGAATCCTGGTCATTACAAGTGCTCATTGTGAAAAATCAAAACACTAAAATCACTGATGATATTATTTACTTTGCTTCACTCACCATGTTGCAAAAGCCTCCTTTCTCTTCATACACCTGCTCTAGTTATCTATTGCTGACCAGCACATATCTGACAGATATGCCATATGCCAGGCCAGCAAACCAAAAATCACAGTGCAAAAGAAATTATCCACAAATCTTTGTTTCTTGTTTTGATGCAGGTATGAGTAGTAATTGTGGGAATCATGTTTACAGTACATTCCTCCCTGCCTGTGTCAATTTAGTATGGTGTTTACTGCATCTGAGGAAATCAGCTCCTTTGGAAGACGATTGTCTCTTGAGATATTTCTTGATGCTGCAATCATCCAGGAATGGATACACTTTCTACTCTGCCACTGGTTTTGAGCAACAAGCTTTTTATACCTGCCCTGAGAGAATTCAGAATAGCTCTATATGGGAAAAATCCAATCTCATTCCTATATTGGCACAACCTTTGAATCCTTTGTGTTACTTCTACAGATCATAGAGAATGCTTCTAGCACTTTTTGTGTAACAGATAAAAAGGTACACAGAGGGGAGGACTGAAAGCCTGGTATTGCTGTGGAAGAGAGCTAAGATTAGAACTACACCTGAAGATCATTTCCTCTTTCAAGCATTCTCAGTTTAGTCTTACAATGTGTACCCTAACACTGTAATGTCTCTCTTAGAGAGTTAAAGTGCTCTTATATTTTACTTCTCTGATACTGACAGGAACTCTCACACTGTACACAAGCTTCTGTCTGGGAAGTACACCACTTTTTTTTATTTGCTGTTGTGTACAGCTAAATTCAGAAGGTGAATCTGTATTTGATCAAAATTTTTCAAACTTGGCGCTTCCACATTTTTTGATCATAAACAGTGACATGCCAGGAAAGTATGTTTTAACACAAAACTGAGCTATAGCCAGGCAGTAAGGCAGCAAATAAATTAGACTTACATTGCCTAGACCATTCTGAGAAAATGATGTAGCCTAGTCTAGGTAGTAGCACAGTGATACCATTTGCATCACTGACATGCATTAATAAGGTCACCATTTCTCTTAGGAACTATTGCTTCAGGTGTTAGTAATCTGAGTGTGAATATTTGTTTTGACAGAACTTTCATCAGTTTAGATATATTTAAGTAAATTATTTTAAAAGGGAAATATTTTAAAATTATAAAAAAGCGTGAAAACAGATCTTTAAAACCCTTAACATTTTACCAAAATATGTTTTACAGGGTATACCATAAGGACTTTTTGTTAACAAGTATCTACCAACTTCAGAGCTTCAGAGCTCAGGCTCTTGGCTGATGCAGTAGGTCAGGCATACAGAAAGGGTAAGTCTCAATAGCACTCAACAGCCACTTATATACCCTACTCAAAATACCTAGTGCCTGACTTTTTAAGTTAATGATTTTATTGAAATGAATGAGTTCAGGTCTAATATAGAGCTGTAGCCATGCATTCAAATCTGGCCCAAGGAACAGTCATTACACATTTTGTGCATGTGGAACAGGTAAATAGTGATCACCTATAAACATTTCAGTCTAAATGCCCTGCCCAAAATCAGATAGGACCCCTTTGTCAGGGACATGGGAATATTCTGTGCTACTGAAATAACAAAAGATTCAAATTACGTTTTTTTTCTCTTTCAAAAACATCAACGTTTGTATGTCTGGATAAAAATGGAATATTTTATTTTGAGGCCTTGACTCAGGGCAGATTACATATTGACACAAATCACAATTAGAGTTGTCCCAGTGTACCCCTTCAGGTATTAAAGGGTTCCTGAATTAACTGTGCATATGTTTGAAGCTAATCATGCAGGTTTAAGTCTTCAGCATCAAACATTAATCTCAAGTATGTTGTGGTGGGATCAGATTAAGCAGAATTCTAGAAATGGTACCTTTAATTTAACATTTTAGCAAACCTCTTATGGAAGTCATCAGGACTTCTCCTGAGTTAAAAGTGTAACATTTTCCCCACTATTTGTGGTAAGTCAAACAATCTAGTAATTTTCTCCTTGTCACCAAAGAAGACAGTTCTAAAATACTCTCCTCACAGAAGCACACAGTCAGCTCTCAGGAAGAAAATGAAATTAAGGAAAATCAGAAAACACAATGCTTCCAAAAGTAAAACCTGGGAATGAGTTCAGGACAGAAAGAAGGAGGGCACTTAATGCTTATTTTTTGAGAGGTTTTTGGATATGAGAACTGTATTTCCTGTGGAATTGCAAAAATTAAAGTGGCTTTGAGATATTAATGTACCACTAAGAGGCAGTAGGAAGATTTTCTTAGGGAGATACCCTCTTTAGCATATCATCACAAAACACAGAAGTGATCCAGAGACACTGTGAAAACAGTATGTAAAGTGAAACTGGAATTTTTCAGAGAGTTAACTTTTATGGTGTCATGAAGTCAGCTTAATGTTAGAGAGATAGACTGACCTGATAATGCACCAAAATCATCATATAAATTCTTACTATTAACATTTTTTGCCAATACTAATGACATCAAAGTGACCCTACAGATTTCATTTATTTCTGACTGAATATGACAATATTCTGATACTATCTCCACATCAGATTTGTATGTGTACTGACATCTGTTTAGGGATAATAGTTGTCAAATCCAAGACTCATTAAATAATGGGAAAAAGCCAAAGAAGAATCAGGCTACATGAGAGAACACATATGACCTAGGATACTATTACTGATATGTGCTTGTAGAGCTGAGTGGACAAAAGGATTGCCAGGATGGAGATTCAGCTGTTCCAGGAGCTGACAGCTACTCCATGCCTGCGGCTTTGAGGGTAGCTTCAAGAAATATGATAATCAGGGAACGATCGAACTTTTAGGCAAATGTCTTCCTTTGCTTCACCAGCTCTTGGCTCATGAGCTCTCCAGAAAGAATGTGATTAGAAGATAGTTATCCTCTTTAATGCAGGAATAGTGTTTCCCTTCCAGGCTGCTTTAGGAAAATGGTGCTTCTTTCCTCGGAGTGTGACACCCCAGAGAGGAAGTTGACACTATCTTCTACAAAGCAGAGATGTGTGAAAGAAAGAATCACCAGTGAATGCCAGCCCAGCACCCTTGAGCGTGAGCAAGGGTTGGAAGGTGTCAGCAGGACACCAGACCTGTGGTCCTTCAGAATTGGCCAGCAGGCTCCTAGCTACCAGCTCCCTGGCCTGCCTTGCACTTTCATCCCATGTGTGATGGCACCCATCACAAGGCACTTTGTGCCACTCCCCCTCAGTGTTAGATGGATGCAGGCAGAGCAGTGTTTCTGTGGCTTTTTTTCTCTTTGACCAGATAGGCAGGCTGTGGGAAATGAGGGCATTTCAGAAATATGTCCTTTCCCTGCCTTTTGATGGTTCTGAGAGGAATAAGAACATCTCAAAAGCATACAGGGAAGACAAAATTCCCTGTAAACAGAAGAGCAAAAGAGGTGGAATATGAAACTTTGCAACGACTAGGTCAGAAGCAACTTTCTCAGGAAATCCGTGAGACCAGTCCTTCTGCAACAAGATTGGAAGGCAGAGAGAGACAGAAGCTTGAAAATGTTCAAAAAGAAGCTGGCTTTTTGTTTTCTTAGTTGCACTGCAGATTAGATGTGGGAAATACCAAATACTTCATGCCATGGCAGAATCTTGTTTTTCCCTATGGGAAAGGAAATAGACAAAAACTTGTTTGAAAACTTTTAAAACAGAGAGGATGATTTGAGGTTTTGTAAGCCAAAGACCAAATGTCTTGAAGGCTGAAAAGGGAATATTTTTTTTGATTTTGTTATTTTGTCAGCAGCAACTATGTATTTTACTAGGAAAAAAAAAAAAAGCCTTCAACAGCTATTTTATGCATTAATTTCCAAGTAAAATATTTTCACTCATTTATTTTCCCATTCATGCCACAGTCCCCATTAAATTCTTTATTTTATTTTTCATTATTTTGGTCTACATTAGAGTTTGCAAAGTGGACCTACAGATTTTTTTTTCCAGAGAAGTTCTATCAGGCTTGTAAAGACAAGTTGGGAACAGTATCTAAAGTGTCAGAGAGTCAAATGCTAAATGGTTGTGTCCCTTCTCTCACTGCTGCCCTCCTGCCTATAGCTGTGATTTTGTATTCACATTCAGTTTTCAGAGTAGACAAGATTTCTGGTTGCATTTTGCAATGGTAATCTGTGGCTGTGATACCACTTAGCAGTTCATAATTTTTAAAACAATCCCTTCAATTTTAATCCAATTTCTTGTAAACACCCTGTGCAATTGTATGCTTTCTTAGCTTCATTTGACAACACCTTGAAAAAAACTTTAGCTGTAAATCTATAAAGAAAGCCTAATTTCCACCTTAATTCCAGACACAAGAGAATAAATAGAAAACTAGAAAACTATATACCTGTTTACTGATATCTGGGACAGACTTGAAGATGGTAACCATTGCAGAGATTGTTTCTGCAGCCTCAGCAACTTTGATAGGAAATAATAAGTTTAAAATCACCAGCTGCAGCATTTTCAGAATCTAAAAAATAGTGTAAGTACAAAATATCTTTAAGTTTGGAGCTACAAAGTACAGTATCTGTTATATTATGACTTATGAATAAGAGAAGAAAGGAAAACCAAAGACATTCGTATATTAAGGAAGGATTTATTTTGGATCAGAGGAACATATTTCTCATATGAAAGAAAATTACTATATCATGTCCAAAAAATTTGTCATAACCTGCCTAGTTATTTTCATAATAGAATAGTCGGGGTTTTTTTCCTTAAACAAGAGAGGATTGGTTCTCTGGAGAACCTAGTCTTAGAAATACTTAGTGTACAGATTCACAGCCTGGTTTTAGATGCTTAAGTGGCAACTGAATTTGAATTAATGCTGCCCTGGGACAGCCAGAGGTTGGTGCTCCATTGGTTTCCAAAATCTCCATCAGCAGGAGTCTTGATCTTTTGCTTATATTTTTCTTTTTTGTGAGGTGCCAGATGCCTGTCATGCTGCATAAACAAACAAAACATCTTCACTGATCAGGACAGCAAGAAGTAAAAGTGCATGTTGATAACACTGAAATGCTAGAATGAATTTTTTTCTGCAGTGCTAGTGTTAGCCTGTCTGAGCAGTGGTTGAAAGCAAAGCAATGAGAGGCAAAATCTTCTCTTGAAAAGTCCTACTCTATGTAAGGAATTTGCAGCATGGTTCTTGATAGCAATTCAAACTCTTTGTACAAAATTATGCTAATGATAAATCTGTCAAGAGATCTGTTGAAGACACTGTCAATTGCCTGGATAACTCTAGGGCAGCTCTGGTAATCATACGTGTGTAGTTATGGGATTGTGAGAGAAATACAACTAAGAAATATAATTTAAAGATAAGATTATTCTATACAGGAAAAAGACAATATTTTTCAGTGAGTCCAGACTTCTACTGCATCTTGCTTTTCCTTTTCCTATGATTGTGACTTTTCCATTCAAATTACATTGTTTATTGCCACCATTACATTTATATTTGCTTAGTTTGTTTGCTAGAATCTGAAAAGGGATCAGTGGGTGACTGATTTCCCCACTGAAATATTTATATCAGCTTGTTCTGGAGTGGATCTAGGGAAGTTTGATAATCACACACTTGCACTCCTTGTCAGCAGTTGTGTGAAAGCCTCACAGGAGACAGAAATGGTTTTAAGGTATTTCTCACAAGAAAGTTAACAGATCATTGTCACAACTAAGGTGCCCCAAAGACAGCTCACTCCTCAGATCAGCATGTGGTCCACACTGGCTTTGCAGGACAATTCTTTGATGCCTGTAATTAATAACTCCCTTTTCCAGGAAAAGGTTGGAGCGACATTCACCCACCCCCACCAATCCTGGAGAGAGGATAGGTGAAAAGTACTTCTATACAGCACCTTTTCCTTTCTGCAACTTATTGTTCTCATTCAAAGCTACTGACTGAAGTCCAGCTATACTCTCTGGAGCTTGTTGGATTTCTTTGCCAGGGGACACTCTTGTTTGCATAATGGGATCAGCTGGTCATGGCAGGTTGTGTGATGCTGGCAGCTGCCTCTTTTCAAACAGCTTTAGCGTCTCCTAGTCCCTGCCAATTGTAAGGTTGAGACACAAAGTCTTTTGGGAGCCCAGTCTTTATTAAACAACATGAAGAAACCCTGTTGTTTTAAAAATGTGAAGCAAATGAGAAAGGTGATTGACTACTTTGTGGCTATCTCTACCAGCAATTTTGCTAATCCAAAGAAACAACAGTGAACAAAAGGGAATAAAGTGAGTCTACTTTTCATGTGTTTCAAATAGCTAGGAATTTCTTCCCAAATATATTTTCACCACTGGAATACCACAGAAAAAGGTTTCACAAACATTTACTACTTCTCAGCCGGGTGTTAATTATGTAAGTTGCATGCATTGTTTCTGCTCTCTGGTTGAGTGACTTAGGTAACCATCCATTTCAATATAAATTATAACAATCAACCTTAAATATGTGCTTGGTCTTTTTTGTTTGCTTTCTGAATAACTCAGAATTCAAAGGTGAAAATCAATGTTTTGAACATCAGTGGAAGTGAAGCTTGACTGCATGAATATTTACTGACAGCTAAGATGTCAGATTGGCAAATCATATGAATCCAATTTGGGGTTACTTGTTATTATTGTTAATAATAAGTGGATGTGGGACAGTATACTTACTATTCTTTTGGTGTTCTAAACATAGTGAAAGCACAACTGAGAGAGTGTGAACTTCAAAGAAGTTACACTGTGAGCATAAAACATAGGGGGCTTACTGGCTTTAGAAAAAATATTTGCAAAACTTCAACTATTTTTCCCTGCCTCTGTTGTCTTCCTCTCTTACAAAAATACACTCTTTTCCAAATTATAAGAGCCACAATGAAAAAATGATTTGAAGTTGCCACTTCATATTCCTAAGATAGGGCTGAATAAAGCTTTTAATTTCTCTAGCTTCTACAAGTGCTTTGTCTAAGAGAGAAGAGAGGAATCAAACCACACTGATCACATGTCTGTGATGCCAGAAGATTCAGTTCTATTTCTGATGCACTTTTATAATTCCTTCTGCAGAGGGATCTGCTACAAAAATCTTCTCTCTCTTAGAGCCAGAATGGAAACCTATCAGCGGCTTGCATACTTCATATAAGTAGAAGGGTTGGATAAATATCCCTAAAACTTTTCTACGTGCATTGGCAAACTTAGTACTTAACTCTGAAGATGCTGTTTAAAATCTTCCAGCTAGATTATTTATTCAAAATTGAAATTCTGGCAAATGAACTGTCTGGCAAGATTGCTTATTGAAAGCTCATATCTTAAGTAAATTTTCATAAACTGATAAGTGAATTCATAAGCAAAAAACCCCCAGATCACTGGACTAAAATTTTTAAAGTAGAAATACTAGTCTAAAAGTTATAATATGTAATCGAGGCATAAAATCATGCACGGAAAGCTATGTACTCAGTCCAAAGGGTTAGAACATGACATTTCAAACACTGAATCCCTTCTATGGATTAGGCATAAAATACAGACAGGAATTTATTTTTGAGTTAGCTGTCAACATAATGTTTGAAATAATGCATATGTTCAAGAAATGCATAGTCAAATAATAACAGGGTAAAAAAAAAAAATGTATCTTTTCCACTTGCAAGAACAGTTTGTCACTCAGAGGCAGAATCAGCCACAGAATTACCGGCAAAGTGAAAGAAAGCCTTCACTAGCAGTGGCTAGAAAAATGCACACTCCTCCATTACCTGATGTGGTTGCAGTACCCTGCATTTAAGCCAGGGACTCTTCCATCCATTCAAGGATCAGTTCAAATTTTATTTATTTATTTTACCAGTAGTTGAAGACCCTCATAACAGAGGCATGCACTAACTGCAATGTTAGAAAAGAGAGAAGTACATAACCCTTAGTAAGATTACAGTAGTGCACCATAAGAAATCAGAGTGACAAGAGACAAATGATACACAGCTTGGTCAAAAGTCAAAGGAAATCAACAGCAGATCATCTGCAGGCTTCAGTGGGGTGGGACTGAAACTGAAACATCTAATCTCAAGTCTGATCCTCACTTTGTCTGTAAATTCGGACATGGTATTTCTATTTTTATGGCCTTCATTTCTTTCTGAAATGGTTGCGAGGCTTCAGTTAGTGTTTCAGAAGACTCCAAAACATTAAATAAAAATATAAACAATTATGGAAATATGAACCATTATCAACAAAACAAAAATATATGTTTTTTACCTTAATTGAAAACAAGTAGCAGCAAGATGAGGATACGTATAAAGTACACTTAAACTTCTGACTTACAAATTCAATTAGGAAGATATTGCAGGAGTAATGATGAAATATATAAGAGTACCAAAGAAAAGCAATAAAACATCCAAAACCACTCAAATGTCTGTCATATGAAAACTCTCTCCACCCCCGCACCCCGAAAACCCACAGGTACTGAATATATTGGCAAAACAAAGAGAGAAGTGTCTTTCAAAGCAAGACAGCACTTGCAAAAATCAAACCATTCAAGGAATCTCAATGAATAATAATATGACTACTTATTACTTACATAATGAAGGAAACATTTTTGCCAAGGGCTCAGTGCTAGTGCAATTTAGCAAAATTGTGAGTGAAGAAAAAGGAATATTGTCAACATGCATATCAGAAAGTTACTTGATTTCATATTGGGATAATAAAAACTTTCCTTTCTGAATCTGGATCACCCATATTTCGAGGTCCATGAGAGTGTTTTACTAAGAGCTAATTAATCCTTCCGGTTATTCAAATATGTATATATATATAACTGCACATTTTTGCATAATTTTAGCCTTACCATTTTTCCAAATTAGAAATAATTTACTCAGTTTAAGCCAAAAGGACATTTTAATTGAATTTACATGATTCTTACATAATTGTATTTTACAATTGTATTTTACAGTACTACTTGGGGAAAGCATTCTCTGCACTTAGAGAAAATTCTGTGTTATTCAGAACTGACCTTATATCGTGAAATGACAGTTTTCTATAAATTTTGCTGTGTTTCTGAATCATCTCTTTTCAGGCATGTTTTTAGGTGCCCTCGCAAAGGTTTTAGGTACTAAACACAAAATATTTTTGGGCCAATAAGTTTATTCACAAGTGTATTTTTGCCAAGTATTTTCATGCAGGCAAAAATACAAGCCCTTTTGTCCATTAACTGCAGTATTTTAAAAATTCAAAGCTATTTTTATACAGCTCAATTCTCTCTATATATTAATAATAGATATTTTAAAAATTAATTCAAAAAGTTAACTTAAAAATATGGTTCTAATACATGTAATTAGGTATAGTGTAACATAAGTCTATAAAACTAAAGTCACTGTGGTACTTTCCTAACATTCTCTGACAGCTATATAATAAAAAAGCACGTAGGACAATAACATTTAATTTTTAAACAGGGTTAAATTCTCTCTGGGTTAATGAAATCCTGAAAAATATGACTGATGTATTTCAATTCCACATGAAGAGAGGCTGGTTTATCCATGATAACATTATATAATCCAAAAGGATTCCATCCACAGCTGTTGAGTAGTATATGTAAAAGACGGGATGTGGGAGCAGTCAAGTCCATTACAACCTGTATTGATGCCCCCCTTTGGCAATTTCACTATAGAAATCAGGAATTAGTGTGCCTGAAAATAATTACCCTCTCCTCACTAGAGATAGTCCTTCTGTACTGGGATAATACTGTGGACAATGGCTGTTGGACTGCTTTTGTCATGCTCCTCATGCAATCTGTATTTTACTGACAAACAAAGACTTTCAAGGGCAGAAGTTCAGGTTTTTACAAGTGCTAGTTGTAAACCCACAAGGTAAAATCCTCTTCTCATAAGTGTCAAGATCCTCTGTTCTCCCTCAGGTATGAGCCATCTCAGAAGGTGGGTAGCAGAGAATAATGACTACGAAAGCACAGATGTAGCTTTGAGATGTGACTTTTGCTGAGAGAACACTCAGTTCATTTAAGCAGAAAAGGACTCATTATCCTGCCTTCTGTGACAAAACTTTAAAGGCTAATTTTGTTTCAGTCCTTTTGTCTGCCTGTGGAAAACTAACCATTCTATATCCTGTTTGCTCTCATTTGCCTGAACAGGGTAATTTCAGGATCTGTGTTTCCTGATTTTAACAACAATTAGACCTTTGGGCATTGCTGAAGCAGTTTGGATTTTTACAGCTAAACCTTCATACTTCAAGGAGTGAGGAAGCCTACAAAAACAAAAACTATCCAGTATCTTCGCCCATGTGGGGGATTGCTTAAGGCCACTGCTATTAGAACATTCCCTGCCCTGATGCACATGTTCTAAATCTGCTTTTTCTCCTGAAAGGGCAGGGTGTGAGAGGGAGTTCTTAAGGAAAGTGTAGGACACAAACCCCAGTACAAGTCTGGAAGCTGCCTGCAGGCACATGCTACCTGGGTGCTTTTCCTCACCTGTGCTCCACAAACCCTCTCCAACACTCTATAACAAAGTTCAGTAGAAAGAGCAGAAGGCTCAGAAGCTACTCTTTGTCTGAGGATGGGAGCAGGCACATCAGCACTTTTTCAATGGAGTCCATGGAGCTCATCGGTCGAGAAAGTCTCTATGGTTCTGAAAGAGGTCTGTCCCCAGAGGTACCAAGGCAGGTAAAAATTAAAATATGTCATGTTTTATCTCTGTGCCAATTTCTCTCTTCCTGACTTCAGACTGACACACGCCCCTGATCTTTTCAAATGCTGAAATATTTTGGCAATCTCTTCTGACTCCCAACAGACACAATAACTGCATGTCTTGGCAGGCACACTCTGGACTGAGTGACCAAAGATGTAGGACAGAGCTCTCACTGGGAAGAGGCAGTGGAGCCAATATCATGCTCTTGCAGGGGTGTGGGAAAGAGATCAGGTACAACTTATGCTAGCTTAGACTCTTACAGGCCTCAAGTCCTATTCATTTTGATAATTTTTGGAAATTCTTAGCACCTGTCCATGGGCTCTATTTTTCAAATGTGCTTTCAGTTGAGCACTGAAATAAGCAGGTGGAGTTCAAAAAAGCTCAAACTCTTGGATTGAATTCTTCTGAAATTCTGGCGTTTGTGGGTGATGAGTATTTGTAGATCTTGCTCGAAGAGCCTTTAAAAATGACTGACTCTTGCAGTAGAATAAGAATTAAAACTGAGATTAATTTTTGCACAAATAAGGAACAGTACAGATAGATACTGTCTGAAACGTTTCCTTTCTCATCCTGTCGATGCCTTGACTCAAAAGTAATATGAAATTTGGTCTATCTGTGGCTTATTTCATCCAATAAAGCAAGCTACATCTAAGATGATCTGCTCAGATAGGATCTGAGCTGTTAGCTCAAAGCCTCTTGGGAACTTAAGCACCATTTTTATTCTATTCTGTAAACACACGCATGAAAAAACTCCTGGAGGAGTAACTTCTTAGATACCCGTGAATCGTCATTTTGGTCTTGTCTGGGTCAATAAAAATCTTCTGAGAGATCTGCTAATATGCTGCAAAGCCTGTTAGTTGAAGATAGTAATTTTAGTGTCCCCTCTGGGTATTCTTCTCGTTCTTTGAAAGAAGGGAATCATTCACACAGGAAGATATTAACAAAAATGAGAGACCAATAAATGCACCTGTCAGTGTTCAGCAACAGCTAAAATTAATTCACAAATCCAAACAATCTGTAGAAAACTGAACACAATTATATAAGAAATTAAGTTATACAGTTGCCATGACCTTTAATCAATCATTCCAGCTGTTAATGTTAATTTTGTGATCTGAAAATCATAGTTCTATTTGCATTTTAATGGCTGTTAAATGAGAGTCATCAGGAAGAAATAGTGACAGCTTGGCCTTTTGATACCAACTTCTTCCTTCCTAATGTGATTTGGAAGATTTGGAATTCCTGTTCAGAAGGGGTTTCGTTTCACACCACAGCAGGCACACAGAGCCAATTTTGCAGAGGGAAAACTGGCAATTCAAAGCTAAATACCTTTTAAAATGCATCTCTATCTATGAAAATATCATAAAAAACAGGTGAAAAAGCTGTAATGGTGACTTCATTACACTCAGACTAGCAAAACCTCTATCATCTTTTAAAGCCCTTTTCACAGATAGATGCCAGTTTAATATTTTTTCCAGGACTGGGGACATTTGTTCTTTAAGAATGGATTTTTTTGTCAAGTAGTCAATGAAATAAAATGCATAAAATGCAAGAAAACCGCTGCATAACCATGATCTTTAGGATTAGTTCAATTAGTTTATTCTGAATTTACCTGACCAAAGTGTTGTATACAGGATTGCCTTAGAACAGAAATACTATCCATTGGCTTATTTTGCAGGAAATGATGTTAGTGGTATTGCATTAGATCAAAACTCTGTTTAAATCCGATTTCCCTTCTGGAGTAACTGTCAACTTGTTGATCATTTTAATTATTGATAAGATCTAAATGTCTGCCAACCTCTTGTGCTATTATCTTCCATTTTATCATTAATATATTTTCTTATTAACAGCAAGACCTTCATTGTTACATGATAATTTATTTGTATGTGAAGTGCACAGTTCTGATTAAAATGTGATCTTCTTAAATCTTCATCTAAATATCCTAGGAGAAAGTCCTGAAGTAAATCTTCTTTGCTTAAAAAAGGAGGTCTTGGAACTACATGTTCAGAAAAGGAAGCAGTGAGCTGCAGACAGATTTCAGAAACCGGAAAGCAAAGTCAGTATTAACAATGGAAGAAGAGAATGGTTTAGCTCTATCCAAAGTCCTTTTTTTATTTAAAGCAGTTAAATTGTAAGAGGAAGAGAGTTTCAGCAGATGTTTCCAGACTGAGTTTTATAAAGGACTGAATAGCAATAGGGAAAAGGAACATTGATAAATGCCCTGCCTTTTATCACGCAAGTAGGACTTCTGTCTATAAAGGCAGTCTAATTTGAATGCAATGAACAGCACACCCTCTTCTTTCCCCAAGCACACAACCTATGCATTTTCTGCTTCTACATCACTTGTACAAATAAAACTTGTAAAGGTGGTAGGCATGTTAGTGGGTCTGAACTGTGAAATCAGAGCACCAACCAGTGCAGGAAATTTTCGCAAGGCAGGACTCCCATCCTCATTGTGACAAGCCCTGCCCTTATGCAGACATACTGTTCTTTTGCAGCCGTACTGTTGCTATCTTAGCTTCCCATTTCAAAAGCTAACCTGGAAAGAAGGCTTGGCTGAAATGTAAATCAAAAGTAACAGTGTCAGGTTGCTGATATTCTGGTTCTGCTGGATTTCAGGAAGTTTCCTTCCTTAGAAATACAAGGATTTTTCCCTCTGACCAGTAATGTTCCAGCGTGTAGTACAGCTTTGTACAGTGCCAGTGCAGCTGTGTGTGTGCATATGTGTAAATGTAAGTAAACAGCAGCGTGCAGTGCAGGAATTGGGAACAGATACCCCCAGTCTGAAATTCGGGTTCCACAGAACTTGGTGAGAGCTTTGTTCCCACTTCTGCTGGAACCAGGCTCTCATCCTGCTGTCTGAAGTCTTTTAGCTCTTTAGACTAAGAACAGGTGAAGTGTAGGGCCTTGGGGCTTCTCCAGGCTGCACAGAGTTATGAACATTTGGTGTGAACTGTCTCTTCTTGTCATATTTAAGTAAGAAGAGAGAAATCTCCAAAGCTTTGGAGGTCGATTTGGCCAGATGTTCAGAAGGTCTATGGCTAATTCTATTTCTCTTCTCTGGATCTCTTCAGTTAAGTCATCAGGTCACATCAGATCTCCTAAGCATAAGCTCTTTTATAGCTTTTTTCCAGTAATTTCTGTACTGATCAGGTTCGAAATAAGTACCATTTTTTTTCCCAGGTACCTTAGAATTTTTGTCCACATCAAGTAAACGGATAATAAATATTCTTCAAGAAGAATGGCATGTGAAAAGGATTCACCTAGATTGTTTGCTGAAGAATGAGGCTTCTCCTTTTTCCCCAGCCATACACATCTGTCCTGAATTTCCATTCATTGCATTGAATTTCCATCGATTAAAGGCATAAAAGAAATCCCAACAGAGTGATTACTTATTATTTTCCAACTGTTGATAATCCTTGGCATTTAAAATGTCACTATTTTATTTTTGAGACAGAGCTTTCTCAGGAAACCCTCTATGTGGTGTTTATAATGCAATACATATCATGTTCCTCAACAAACCTTAGGAATCCAAGCAGCAGATTAGCTCCAGGAGAACAGACAAATCTCAAAGGTATGTTTACAGCTATATTGCAGGTCAGAAGCTCAGTGCAAATGAGACCCATTTTGTTGCTCAGAAATGCTGAATTGCAGGAAATGTCTGCATTAATATCCCAAACAAATATATTCTACCTATTATTCTTGATCATATCTTACTTGTATTGCCCTTTTAAAATATAGATAAGTTAGCATTAAACTGAAATGGTTTCAACAAATCAGACCCTAGGGTACTGTAGGGTTGGTTTTGGTTTGCCTTTTTTTTTTTCCAGGTAGTCAAGGCTTTAAGTCACTTTTTTTCTCTGATTTCATTTTTTTTTTCCTGAACACATCAGAATTGCTACCTGCCCCTTTCAGACAGATTAAAGCTTAGGAAAAAAAAAAAACTCAAAAAAAATTTTTATTGTAATTTAAAATATTTATAACACTTGATAGCCAGATTTTATTTGAGATGATGTAGCCTGAGGACTAGCACATGATACTGGCTGAAAAACCTTTGTGCAAAAGTAAGCCAATTTTTAAATTTCCCTTTTGAAAACTTACCAGAAGCAGTGATAGATGGTGCACAGTTTTGGTGTCATGTACCTTCCTCCTCTTCATGAATATGCTCTTTTTTTCTTCAGAAAACTCTAACCAACCTTGTTCCATCTGATCATATGTGTTTTTTAGAAATCTTACATCATTAAGATGCACTGGTAGGAGATGTGAAAAGGAGTGTAGTTTCTGTCCCATTACCCAGATTGTCGGCAGTTATACTAAAATAGGCTAAATGGCCATCTAGCCCATGGAAGACAGTTTTCATACAGAAAAGTTTATGCCAAAATGAATGTATTTATGAACACAAAGAAAAGTAAGAAGACTGTTGAGACTGAAGTAGAAGAGTCTTGGTAAAACATTGATTACTGGGGGCTTTAATGTGACAGAAGAACTGTGTTTTCTCATATGCCCTTTGGGAAGACAACCTGCTTGTAGTCTTGATTCCATGGTTGGAGAGGAGAGATTTGGGGATGGGCAACTTCCTGGTCAGGCAGGACCTGGAGTGGGATGATGGGAAAGAGTGAACAGAGTGTCCCAGGTGACTCAAAGAGTGGAAAAGTGGAATGACAGGCAAACCCCGAGGGCAGAATTGTTGAGACTGGTGACAGTACATCCAGAAGTGAGAGACCAGAACTGGCCTTTTGGCTCTTGGTCAGCTGCCTCCAAAACTACTTTGGCAAATGTGTGTTGCAGGTCTGCTGGATTCAAAACTCCTCAGCCTCCCAGCCTGCCAGCTATTCCCAAGAGGTCCTCTTGGGCTCCCAGCAGGGGTTATTTACAAAGTTAGTAACATCATCTTTTGTGGTAACTATGAAAAAAGAGTAAATGTTAGATCTTTAACCCGGACCATGCTACCACATCCCCCTAAAAGGAGGTAACCATTTCCTTAGCCATTTGGTGGAAGAAATTATCATGCCTTGTTCAAGTGATAAGTTTGGAACAATTTTTGGTGTCCTGGTTGAATGACTTTCCAGATAGCAGGATTTCTCACTTGCCTTAGGAATTAATCTTTGAAGATGGTTCTGGAATACGAGGCTTTGCAGACTTAATGGTAGTAGAAAGAAACGCCAAAGAATGTAATAAAGTGAATGAACAACAAAGTAAATGGCAGTCAAATAAGTGACATAAATCTTCAAAGAGAAAAGATATCTCAGCAGAGAACCAAATTTAATGGAGGAAAGAAATTTATCAGGAGTTTAAACAGAACCTACAGGAAGGAAGGTTAAAGTCAACTAATCAATAAACGTTTAGAAAGTTGCCATTTCCCCAAGTCTCCTAACACTCACTAAGTCCTAATCTCAGCTTCTTAAGCTGTGTAGCAAAGCTGAGGCTGCAGGACAAAATAGTATATCTGGCCCGGTGCTGGCAGACTGAAACAAAGTTCCCTATATTTTCTTCATCCCTAGGATCTAGAAGTAGGTTAAGCTGATTTATCAGGGCTGAACTTCTGACAGGATAGCCCCAGAGGCTATAAAACAAACAAAATTTGCATTGTTATTCAGAAAACTGCATTTAATAATTAAGAATGCAGATGATTTCAGCTAGAGATACATTTTAAGTAACTTTCCTGTTTTGGGCTTTAGACTAATGGATAGGAGTGTAGCACAAAACTGTAATAAATATAACTCTGGATTACATGAATTACACTATTAATAAGTTGCTTCTAGTGACAATGTTATTGCTCCTTATATGTGAGAACATACTGCAGGTGTCACAGGTAATTTCTTAAAGCAATGTTCAGAATATTTACTGATAAGCCTGACAGGATTGTTTTTTCTAATGGCAAAAATCAGAAATAGTCTCTCTTCTGAATTTTATATGAGTGATAATAAAGAGGTTAGCAGAAATTCTCCATCACTGCAGAAGTATTTACAGCGAGGTACAGTTTTACCAGCACAAGAATAAGTAAAATCCATTTTAGACTAGACTAACATACAGCACACTGTATGTGAGCATTCCTGCTTTGGAAACTTTTGCAGTATGATTATGATCCTGTTATACAACCTGAAACATAAATTGACAGCTTTAGGAGGAACTTTTCATTCACTGGCATAATGGTTCAATGTGTTATGGAAATAACTTAGATTCATTCATATTCAAGGGCTTTGGAAGGACTTTTTTGTAGAAAGGTGCTCAGATGCAAATTTTCAGCATATCTAAATTCACTTGACATATTTTTCTCTTAAAATGAATTATCAAACACTAGGATAATATTATGGGGAAAAAATGTATGTTTTAACCAGAAACAGTCAAGGAGTGGTATTCACATATATCCTATCACAGTGAAAATGTAAAATATTTTCTGTATTTATTTTGCATATGTCCAAGAATACGTGTATGTTTTGTTGTACACTCATTATTTAAAACATCAGTCCCACAGCAGGACAGTAATAAATAGTTCCAGACCTAAGTCTGAGAGGAGCCTGTTAACAGCCAACTTCTGAAAGTGATCAGAAATCCAGACATAGACCATCCTGAGAGCTGCTGCATCTCATGAGGATGTAGGGCAGAATTCAGCATCCAAAGCAGAAGTCATAAAAGATTGCTTTGCTGGAAGATGAGGGGGTGCTAATTAACATGCTATCCGAAGTGTCTTTATCACTGCCATTGTGTGATGCCCAGAAGAGGACAGTGGCTAGCTACAAAGTCACTTAGATCAAAAGATCCAGACTTTTCAGCTGTAAAAAATTAGTGGAATGTTGATTCCCTGTTTAAACCTTATGCTTCACTGCCATCAGGAAGCAGTGGAGCCCAGAGGTCCCCCCCACAGTCTCCATCGATACAAAGCCATGTTTTCATCCACTCAGAAGTCTTAGGAGATGATAACTGCTGTCCTGTTGGATCTTCCAAGTCAAAGACCATAGAAAACATCTAAATTAACAAATCTACCTCTAGAGAAGTCTAGGGCCTTAATTTTTTTCATTAGGAAGTCTTCAAGAAATATTGGCACATGTGCCTAGTGAAGATACCTCCATTTCATAAGAACAAGCTTCTGGTCAGCCAACCCACTAAAACCATTACAGGATACAAAACAATTAGATGATAGGCTGTATACTTATCCCACCACCAACTATTGTCCACTCATTCATCATGGCCTTGAATCCAGAGTCTGGATTATCCAAAAGTCTCTTGGAGATTTCTGAGGGTTTACTAATTGTCAGTGTTTGTGTACATTTACAGAAGACTCCAGTGAATGAATGTGAAGCTAATTAAAGGCAAATGGGTCTCTATTTAAAGAAGTGAAAAATGTAAATGTGAAGTTGGGGATCTGCTCCAGTCAAGTGAGAACAGAGAAGGGAGGGAAACATCATAAGGCTCTGGAAATCCCACTGCAGAAGAGCTGACTTACAGCCAGGACAGGAGAAATGAATGAATTCTGAATTTCTCTCTCCTGAATGCTTAAATATTTTCAATGTGGATCTAAAATAAACCTTTAAATGAAACTTTAAAATACCACTGAGTAGTTCAAGGAAGTTCCTGTGAATATAATAGACCACAGCTAGGACCCAAAGTGTCAAATTCAATCCAAGGGTCTATGCTGCCACCACTGCAGCTCAAACAGAAGTAATGTCCCTCAGGCACTAGCTGTGTCTTGATCATACCCTACCCATATAGTGCCAGCTACCAAAAGCCAACATGTAGGCGACCAAGGAAGCAGATCTGGGTATCACTTTGAAGGACTGCCTTTTTAACAGCTCAAGAATCTCCAAAACACCATTGTCTGAGGATCTCAGAATGACCCAGGTTTCTAGGAAGTCATATAGACCCTGTATACCCCAGCAGCACAGAAGTGTCTAGAGCCAACAAGTTCTCACTCACCTGCCATGTTTATTCTTGCTCTGCTTGTGCTGCTCAGGCTAAATCACAGGCACACATCACAAATCCTCGGGGATTCACAAACTGCAAAATTTAAACACTGTAGGTTCAATGTGCCTCTGCTGAGGAGGCAGCCTTCCTGATCTTTTGTGCAGACAGCAGCAGAAGTGGAAGGATGTCAGGAAATGAAAGCCTTTTTCTCCCAAAATTGGGTTGGTTGACTGTATTCCATGGTCTTCTGCACAGGTCTGTCCAACCATCTTTTCCCTCTAATGATTAGTCCCTGACGTCTCTCTACTCAGCTGCCTTGAGGCTCCCTGCAAGCTCCCCCATCACTTGCTTATGCAGGATGTAAGCTTTACACACTTTCCACAGTTTCCCAGGGGATACTTCTAACCCCAAGTGGTTTATAGTTGAATGTGTATTTGCAAATTGATAATTTTGCATCATGCTGCTTAGCCCTGGGCAGTGCTGTATTAGGGATTAATTCCTCCATGGGCTCCTGAGCAGAAACAACAAAGACTGAAAGTAGAGCAGAGAGCTGGTGCTGGCAGCCTCAGAGGTAGCTGTCGGCAGCCCGGAGCAGTGGGAAGGACTCGGGGTCCTGGGACGTGATGGACAAGCTGCTGCAGCCGGCTGAGACATTCACTTTCTTCCCATTCACTGCCTAATGAAAGGAAGAGTCTGACCTCTGGGACTGGAGCCTCTCCTGAGGATACAGAGAGCCACACTGCACTCTCAGAGCTTTACTCTCAGTGGAGTAGCCCAGCATAGCCAAGTGTGCCATGCTCAACATTCAGCTTCAGCAGGAAAGCACATCTATAGGCATTGCCCTGCACTGACAGAGTATTCACCAGCTTTGCTGTCAGGAAACCTCCAAAACTTTCAGGTGGGGACACAGGCAACTCTCCCCTGCCAGCTGTGGAGCTTCTCTCCCACAGCAGCTATCATGCTTCAGGGCTGCAGTACTTTTCCCTCCAGACAAGAAAACATAAGAGACAGGAAAGGGATCGTCTAAACACGAGAGCAACTAGGAGGGAGTGAAAGATGAAGGATACCACGAAG
Organism: Toxostoma redivivum; assembly: GCA_013397375.1. NCBI lineage: Eukaryota > Metazoa > Chordata > Aves > Passeriformes > Mimidae > Toxostoma > Toxostoma redivivum. The sequence goes on from VXBI01011588.1 coordinate 514,299, forward strand.
CCAAATGTAGCTCAGCCTTAGGAAGTCACATTTGTATTGAGCAGTGCTGGAGCTGGCTGGGAAGAAGAGCAAGTGAATAGTTCATGTGTAAATAATAGCTGGGTAGTTATTGTGCTAAAGGACTCGGAAATTCTCACTGATGAGAGGAAGTCTGATGTAGCTGTCACTGCAGAGCATTAGCAGGGTGATTCATGTGAATGGAATCTTTGAAATCAGTGTGTAGTTCTTGTTGGAAGGACGGAGGGGGAGGGATGGCACCCTGCACTACCCCCTTTACAATGATCAGTAGCTGGAGGAGTGTGAAAACATGCAAATGATAAACTCCAGAAAGGATGTTGGGGGAGTGAGGAGTAATGAAGTAATGAGATCTGCTACAAAATACTACATCAAACCAGAAAGTAGGATGAATTACTCCTAAAGCATTTGTCTGCACTGAAGGATAAAAACTGCATTATTATAGAGAACTTAAGTTTGGAGGATCTCATGCAACTGGTAGTAAAACATTACAAGTTTTAGTGATTGATTTTTTTTCTTTCCACGAAAGGAGATTGCATGTGACAGCAATCTCCTTTGGAGACTCATTCTAACATTAATACTAGGACTACGAGTTGTTGATCACCTAAGGCTAATGTGATTTGGTTACATTCACTGTGAACAAGGGATAATTCTAACTAGTAATATTTATTTTTGGAGCTTCACAGAACTGAACTTCTCATCCTTCATGAATATTAAAGAGAATTTGACCAGAGAGTGGATAAAAGGCAGGAAAAAATGCCTGAAAATCAGCTGTTTAAGAAGTTTGCTAGATGGGCAAGAAGCCATGGCCTAGAGTCAAGAACAGGGACAACTTTGGCAGAAAGCTCAGGGTAGTTGAGAGAAGAAGCCCATGACAACAGATTTCTTAAAGCACAAAGGGCTATAAAGGGACAGTGAACTGTTGCACAGAGACAACCACAGCATATGGCTTCTAGCACAGCACATGGATGTCCTTGGATATTGGCAATTTTTCTACAGCTCATCAGGCCTTTCAGAGGGAACTGCTGCAGAAGCCCATCCTCTAGGATGACGACTGTGGCTGAAAGACAAGGATAACCCATGCAGCAGCAGTGCTGGGATGGCCTCAAAAAGTTAGCACTTGCTTTCAGCCTGACACAAAAATTCTGACACTGGGAAAAACAAGTATCTCTGGTGTCCCTTGAGAAACTACACTTTCCTCTTTGTCAATGATGAGTCTGTGTTTGAAACAAAGGAAATTTTAACTGGAGGAAATAAACTTAAGTTTAGGAAAAAAACCCAACAACCCAACAGCAGCAGCAAATCAGGGAGTCCTCACAGTTCAGATGTACAAAAACTGGTGAAATATTTGATTACAGACTAACATCCAGTAGTCTTTTGTCTCACTCTTCTCACGTGCCTGACTGGTCTACAAATGACTGCCCTATCATAGGTGCTTTCCTCCCACTCTTTGGTTTGTTACAGTCCCACTCCAGCTCTAGCATCACTTGCTGACAAAGCCCTGCATGTGACCTCAGGCAGGCCCTCCTCCAGCCCTGAGGAGAAATGATGTTGTGTTTCCGTGACAAGGCTCCTATGCCATTTGTCCTTAGTGACTGTGACTCTTGAGGCTCTCTTTTGCCAGCCTGGCCCAGCCCTGCAGGCCAGGTGCCCAGCACCCATCGGTGGCACCGTCCGGCAGGGGCGGTGCGGGCGCTGCCCCCGGCCCGGAGCGCTCCCGGCCCGCGCGGGGCCCTGAG